>CM035422.1:106840756-107033256 GCA_020310875.1 Ceratopteris richardii | reverse complement strand
ACATACAAATGCATAGACACATATATACAGATACACACGTATATACACAGAGACACACACAGACACGCACAGACACGCACACACATACACACATATGGGCACATACACACATATATATGCATAGACAGACACATAGAGACATACACACATATATATGCATAGACACACATAGAGACACATACACACACATACACATGCATGCATACATATGCATACATAATGCATATGCATACATACATACACTACAAGAAAAAGGGGGGTGTAGCGACACCCCCGAATTGAAAAAAAAAAATGTACCGTCGCTTATGCGATGCTGGCGTTGCATAAGCGACGATCAATTTTTTTATTTATTTTTTTTAAGCGACAACCGTCGCATAAGCGATGATAGCGTCGCTTATGCGATGCTAAATTAATAGCGTCGCAAATACCGTCGCTACTGAGCGACGGTATTTGCGACGTTGACAAACTGAAGAGTGTCGCATATGCGACGCTCTGGAATGTAGAAAAAAAAAATTTGATTTCTCTCGGCACATTTGTGCCGGGATTTGGACGCGAGAGACCAAGAAGAGACCAAGAGAGAGAGAGAGCGCACACGAGAGAGAGAGAGAGAGAGAGAGAGAGAGAGAGAGAGAGACATCTACTTGCAAGGTATGCGCACACACACACACACAGTTACACACACATACATATGCATACACACACATACACACACACACATACACATAGGCACACACACACATACACATACACAAATAATGTTGCATACACACATGCACACATAATGCATACACATGCACACACATATACACATACATATACACACACATACACACATACACACACACATACACACACATACACACACACACATACACACACATATACACACATACACACACATATATGCATACAAACACACATAGAGAGACATGCACACACATAAACATACATGCATACATAATGCATATGCATATGCGTACATCCATTCATACTTACATGCATACACACACATATGCATACATAATGCATATGCATATGAGTACATACATACATACTTACATGCATACACACATATGCACACATAGACACATACACACACATAGACACATACACACACATAAACACATACACACACATATGCATACATACATGCATACACATACACACACATATGCATACACATACACACACATAGACACATACACACACATAGACACATACACACACATAAACACATACACACACATACACATACATATGCATACATAATGCATATATACATAATGCATACACGCACATACACATGCATATGCATACATACATGCATACACATACACACATAGACACATACACACACATAGACACATACACACATAAACACATACACACATATACACACACATACACACACATATGCATACATACATGCATACACATACACACACATAGACACATACACACACATAAACACATACACACATATATGCATACATAATGCATACACACACATACACACACATATGCATACATACATGCATACACATACACACATAGACACATACACACACATAGACACATACACACACATAAACACATACACACTCATAGACACACACACATACACAGACGCACACACACATATACACACACACACATACATACATAGACACATACACACATTATGATGCATTCACACACATACACATGCATACACACATAGACACACATATACACACACACATACACACATACACACACATATATGCATACACACACATAGAGAGACATACACACACATACACATACATGCATACATGTGCATACATAATGCATATGCATATGCATACATACATACTTACATGCATACATACACATACATAATGCATACACACACATATGCATACATAATGCATACACACACATACACACACCTATGCATACATACATGCATACACATACACACATACACACATACACACACATAGACACATACACACACATAAACACATACACACTCATAGACACATACATACTCATAGATACACACATATACACATAGACACACACACACACATACACACACATATACACACACATAATGATGCCTACTACACATGCATACACACATACAGACACATATACACACATACACACACATATATGCATACACACACATAGAGAGACATACACACACATACACATATATGCATACATATGCATACATAATGCATATGCATATGCATACATAATGCATATGCATACATAATGCATATGCATATGCATACATAATGCATATGCATATGCATACATAATGCATATGCATATGCATACATACATACTTACATGCATACATAATGCACATGCTTACATACACATACGTAATGCATACACACACATATGCATACATAATGCATACACACACATACACACATATGCATACATAATGCACATGCATAGATACATACACACACATAGACACATACACACATAGACACATACACACATAGACACATACACACACATAAACACATACATACTCATAGATACACACATATACACATAGACACACACACATACACACATAATGATGCATACTACACATGCATACACACATACACACACATAGAGAGACATACACATACATGCATACATATGCATACATAATGCATATGCATATGCATACATACATACTTACATGCATACATAATGCACATGCTTACATACACATACATAATGCATACACACACATACACACATATGCATACACAATGCATATGCATATGCATAAATACATACTTACATACATACATAATGTGCATGCTTACATACACATACATAATGCATACACACACATATGCATACATAATGCATACAGACACATACACACATATGCATACATACATGCATACACATACACACATAGACACATACACACACATAGACACATACACACACATAAACACATACACACTCATAGACGCATAGCAACACATACACATAGACACATACACATACACACACACATATACACACACATATACACACACACAAACATACACACATAGACACATACACACATAATGATGCATACACACACATACATATGCATACACACACATATGCATACATACATGCATACACATACACACATAGACACATACACACACAGATACATACATACACATAAACACATACACACTCATAGACACACACATACACATAGACGTGCACACACATACACACACATATACACACACTTACACACATAGACACATACACACATACACATGCATACACACACATATGAATACATACATGCATACACATACACACATAGACACACACACACATAGATACATACATACACATAAACACATACACACTCATAGACACACACATACACATAGACACGCACACACATACACACACATATACACACACTTACACACATAGACACATACACACATAATGATGCATACACACACATACACATGCATATACACACATATGCATACATACATGCATACACATACACACATAGACACAGACACACACATAGATACATACATACACATAAACACATACACACTCATAGACACACATACATACACATAGACACACACACACATATACACACACACATAAACACACAAAGACACATGCACACATAATGATGCATACACACACATGCACATGCATACACACATACAAACACATGTACACACACACACATACACACATACACACATATATGCATACACACACATATATGCATACACACATAGAGAGACATACTCACACATACACATACATGCATATATATACATACATAATGCACATGCATATGCATACATACATACATACATGCATACATGCATATACATAATGCATACACACTCATATGCATACATAATGCATACACACACATACACACATATGGATACATACATGCATACACATACACACATAGACACATACACACACATAGACACACACTTACACACATAGACACATACACACATAATGATGCATACACACACATAGACATGCATACACACACATATGAATACATACATGCATACACATACACACATAGACACAAACACACACATAGATACATACATACCCATAAACACATACACACTCATAGACACACATACATACACATACACATAGACACACACACACATATACACACACACATAAACACACATAGACACATACACACATAATGATGCATACACACACATACACATGCATACACACATACAAACACATGTACACACACATATATGCATACACATACATATATGCATACACACACATAGAGAGACATACTCACACATACACATACATGCATATATATACATACATAATGCATATGCATATGCATACATACATACATACATACATACATACATACATACACATACATAATGCATACACACACATGCATACACACACATATGCATACATAATGCATACACACACATACGCACATATGCATACATACATGCATACACATACACACATAGACACATACACACACATAGACACATACATGCACATAAACACATACACACTCATAGATGCACACACATACACATAGACACACACACATACACACACATATACACACACACACATACACACATAGACACATACACACATAATTATGCATACACACACATACATATGCATACACACATACACACACACATACACGCACATACATGTACACACACATGCATACATACACATACTTAATGCATACACACATACATATGTACACGTATATATATATTGATTTCTAATCATTTTGTTTTATATGTTAGGTATTATGGATCCTAGTAGAGAGAGAAAGGTGAAACTCACTCTCATAAAAAGTCTTATGAGAGCAAGAGTTCCGTCTGATACTCTAGGGGCCATAATGCGTGATTACTCAGAGATGTCTGATGAGGAGCTGGACTATACGATCCAGATGCTTACCCAGCGATCAAACGAGGGCTCTTCTGCGGCTCCACATGCAGGAAGAGAGCTATCTGCTCATAGGTATGTTTTTTTTTTCATAAACTTTTTTAATGATATTATAACACATATTAAGCTAACCAAGCAAAAAGTATGGATAACTATTGTAAGTACAATTTCTATTCTTTGTATATCACTTGAATTCTATTATTTTCATTAGATAGCATACTCACACTTATTGATATGCACTTATACACTTATACATGATGAAGATGCACTTTCACACATATGCACATATACATATGCACATACACACACATATATACACACAGATACATGTGCACATACACTTACACATACACACATATACACATGCATATGCACAAACATTTCTACAACAACATAAAAAGATTTACATGCATGCATTATTGCATATATATATATATATATATATATATATATATATATATATATATATATACACACACACACACATTAACATATACGCAAATACATGTATATGCACATCCACATGCATGCACATTCAAATGCATGCACGTGGATGCAAATGGAAATGCATCCACATACACATGCATACACATATACACATGCACACACACATGCACACACACATGCACATACCTACATATACACATATACATGCACATACACACATATACACATAGAGTTATACATATACATGCATATACATATACATGCATATACATATACATGCATATACATATACACACACATACACATGCACATGCACATACTCATACACACATATACACTTATACATGCACATGCACATACATATATATACACACACATACACATGCACATACATACATATACACACACATACATATACACTTAGGTACACACATATGAAAGAATTATATAATTAAAGTATTAAAACACATATACACATGCACACACACATGCACATACACACATATACACATAGAGTTACACATATACATGCACATACATATACACACACATACACATGCACATGCACATACTCATACACACATATACACTTACACATGCACATGCACATACACATGCACATACATACATATACACTTAAGTACACACATATGAATGAATTATATAATTAAAGTATAAAAACACATGCTTAATATAAACAATAATAACAATCAATAGAACAAAACTCTTCATTACTTAATACCATACACACAATTCAAAACATAACTGAAATGAAACATATATAGATAATATATATATATATATATATATATATATATATATATATATATATATATATATATATATATATATCAATGTAAATACATATAATCCAATGTCATAATCAACTAAAATCCTAATCATCATCATCATGATCGTCATCATCATCAGCAATATCATGATCATCCTGATCTTCCTCATCCTGATCTTCCTCATCCTCATCATCATGATCACCCTGTGACGATCGAGATCGTCCCTCCTGTGTCTGTCTCTCCACCTCATCCATATTTGTCTCTCCATAATACTCCTGTATTACATATAACAAACATAAATAAATAAAACAATTAAACCATTCATATAAAATAAAATAATTATATAAAATTTAAAAATACTCACAAAGGCATCAGGATGATCTTGCATATACTCGCTCAAATGCCGATATCCAAAATGTGTAGCATACTCGATCTCATCTTTCGTAGGATATCGGCCATAATCCTTCCGCTGCAATGAAACAAATAAAAAACATTAGTTACTTGCATTTTAACTAAAATAAAAAAATATACTCACAATAACACATATACTTACAAATGTAGCTACAAAACCATTATGGCCCATTTGGCCTAGGTGCGATGTGTGGCCTGACTCCACTCTCTTCTTTGCAGCAGCCTGTTTATTCAAGAAAAAAATTACATAAATTAAATGTAAAAAATTACTAAAATATATAAAAATTATAAATATAAACTATTAATTTGTGTACCTTCTACTGAGGAAATGACTCCTGAAGACGTGGCTGTCTACGAAAAAACTACCATGACTCAGGTGGTATGTTAGGTCGCCTCATATTTTTTTCGACCATACAATATCTCCTGTTAATTTAATCTCAAACGGAAAAAAAATGAGAATACATACACATATATACACACACATACACATACACATATCCACATACACATATACATGCAAACATATACGCATATATATCTGTATACATATACACGTATACATACATATAACATAAACACAGATATAGATATCCACATATATACGTACACACACATGCATGCATATACACTCATTCATACAAAATACATGCATTTATCCCACAATAATGTGTACTGTATATGTGAATATATGTGTATGTATAAATGTGTATATGTGAATATGTGTGTATGTGTAAATATATATATGTGAATTTTTTGTGTATGTAGATAATCAGATTATTAATATCAAATACCATTATTTGTAGATTCCGATCAATCAGATGGAACGCCACCACCATCTCCTCATCGTACAACGACTTTATACTATAAGTATATCAAAGATTTAATTTTTAATATATTTGATGGATACATAACTTATATTTTTTTTTTGTTTCTTATTATGTGCAGATTCTGATCAATCAGAGGGTACTCCACCACCTCCTATCCATGCAACGACTTCACATGTGTCCTCCGATAGGAATTATGATGAATTTTACTATGAGAGCATATTATATGTTGATGTAACTCTTGTTATGGCATGTATCAAAGACCACGATTGGAATGTATTGAACATGAGGCAGAGTATGGTACTTTTGAGCATGCACCATCACCTAGTCAACGTGATAATGCTTGGGTATGTATTTTTTATATATATTAATGTCATAATGTTATTTAAAAACCATATAGAAAATCAAATTATTGTTGATATACAGGAATACTTGCTCGATGATGATGATGATGATGATAATTTTTCTCATAATGTTAATATACCTCATACACATCATGCACTTGCTCTTCATCAATTACAAGCAGAGGTTTCTAGAAATCCTCTACCTCCTGGTTTAAAGAATGAAACGGCTGGAGATTATCCATTGCTAGCTCGTGATTGTTCTTTAGTACAAACATATGATAGAAGAAGATATGGAGGATGGAATAGAGGACCACTTCCTTTAGATTATAAAATATTCATGTATTCATGTAATCTATGCAACTGTTTATAATTGTGTACATGTATATATGTATATGTGTCTATGTGTAAATATGTACATGTAAATATGTATGCATGTATATATATGTTTATGTGTGCATGTAGGCATGTATATGTGATGTGTACATGTATATATGTATATATGTATATATGTCTATGTGTAAATGTGTACATGTAAATATGTTAGTATGTATATATATATTTATGTGTGCATTTAGGCATGTATGTGTGATGCATAATATATGTACTCCATTTTATATTTATGTATCCTATCTACATGATGTGTATATATCTTTATATATATTATGATCCTCGTTGATTCGAGTAGCTATATATAGAGGCATAAGGTTGGGAGGAGAGACATCTCTCTAGTAGGACGTCGGAGGAATAGATGCAATGTGTACATATACTTCAAACATATGGCTAAAAGGTTGAATTAGAGTTTTTAAATTAGGGGTTTTAAAACCCTAATATCGAAATTAGTGTTTTCAATTTAGGATTTTTGAAATAGGATTTATTTACTTATTTATTTATTTATGTGTATGCATGTGTTGTGTATGTATGTGTATCTATATGTGCATATGCATGTGTTGTGTGTGTATATATGCATGTGTATATGTATACATGCATGTTAATATGATTATATGAGTCTATGTGTGTGTACATATGATTATGCATGTGTATGTGTATGTGAGTATGTGTACGTGTATGTGAGCATGTGTATGTGTCTATGTGTATTCATTATATGTGTGTAACTACATGCATGTGTATGTGTGTGTAAAAATGTGCATGTACGTGTGTATGTATAAATGTGCATGTATATGTATATGTGTGTAAATGTGCATGTATGATGTATATGTGTGTATGCGTCTATTTATACCTCAGTCTCACTCTTTTCTCTCTCTCTCTCTCATATAAATACATACATGCATAAACACACATACTCATATCCACATATATATACATAAAAGCAGTGCATACCGTGCATTATCGCGATGATGAGCCATAAGTGTCCACATCTCTTTTAAACACCACTTACGCGACCATCCTCTCCCAAACTCTATCTCAAGTGAACTAAGTACGTATTTTTTATCCCTCTGATCATGCTCACTACAAAAAAAACATAATGTAAATAAAAGATAAGATATTTATTTCAATTTATTATGTAACATTTTTACTTCCACGGTAAGTGGATAAAGCGCAGGTAAGAGTCGCATAGTGCCCGCATCCTTCTCTTGAACTCCAATCCATTCCCTATGTACACAATGTGCCCCTCTGGCTCTATATCGCACTCTAGTCCTAAGGTGCCTATGCATGTCCTCATAGGCAACTCTGCTCTGATATCACGTGCTGGAGGTGGTATAGTTGTCTTGAAAATAGATAGATAAAAATAAATAAGAGAGAGAGAGAAAGAGAGAGAGAGAGAGAGAATTCAAAGAGAGAAAGATGTAGAAAGAGAGAAACAGAGACAAAGAGAGACAATAAAAGAGAGCTTAGGCAAAATAACAATTCTGCACGTGGTTGCTTCAGCTCGTAAGCGCAGCGCAATTGCGAATGTTGGAGAGCTCTTCGATCGGATGCATGAAAATGCTGATCGAAGAGCCTCCAATGTTTTAATTTTTGTCCGTCAACAGACCGTCGTGTAAACGATGCTACCCATCGTCGCATAAGCGACATTTTTTAGCGTCACTTATGCGATCGCAAAGTGCCGTCGCTTATGTGACGTAAAAGAGCATCGCTTATGCAATGTAAAAGAGCATCGCTTATGCGATGTAAAAGAGTGTCGCTTATGCGAGGCTTTTAAATGCGTCGTGTTAGCGATGCTGTATGGGAGCGCCGCACCCTGTCGCGCCACAAGTCGCAGAAAATGTCGTTCACCTCGTCGTTTAATCGATGGTCCGCACGCGACGCTAATTACGACGCATGTTGCAATTTTGTAGCGATGAAATTCTGTCACCTTAACCGTCGCTATACGCCCGTATTCCTTGTAGTGATACTTACATGCATACACACACACACATACACACATGCATACATTTGCATACATAATGCACATGCAATACATGTTTACATGCATACATACACTCACATATACACCATGCACATATACACACATACATAGGTACAAATATATATATTGATTTCTAACCATTTTGTTTTATATGTTAGGTATTATGGATCCTAGTAGAGAGAGAAAGGTGAAACTCACTCTCATAAAAAGTCTTATGAGAGCAAGAATTCCATCTGATACTCTAGGGGTCATCATGCATGAGTACTCAGAGATGATGATGAGTTGGATATACGATCCAGATGCTTACCCAGTGGTCAGAGGAGGGCTCTTCTGCGGCTCCACGTGCAGGAAGATGGCTATCTGCTCATCGGTATGTTTTTTTTCATAAACTTTCTTAATGATATTATAACACATATTTTTATTTATTTTTATCTATCTATTTTCACGACACCTATACCACCTTGAGATCATGATAGCAGAGCAGAGTTGCCTATGAGGACATGCATAGGCACCTTAGGGCTAGAGTGTGATATAGAGCCAGAGGGGAACATTGTGTACATAGGGAATGGAATGGAGTTCAAGAGAAGAATGCGAGCATTATGCGACTCTTACCTGTGGAAGTAAGTATAAATCTTACATATAAATTGAAATAAATATCTTCTGTTTTATTTACATGATTTTTTTTATTTTGTAGTGAGCATGATGAGAGGGATAAAAAATGCGTACTTAGTTCACTTGAGACAGAGTTTGGGTCAGGATGGTCGCATAAGTGGTGTCTAAAAGAGATGCGGACACTTATGGCTCATCGTCACGATAATGCAGAGTATGCATTGCTTTTATGTATATATATGTGGATATGATTATGTGTGTTTATTTATGTATGTATGTATATGAGAGAGAGAGAGAAAAGAGTCAGACTAGAGGTACAAATACATACATACACACACATATACATCATACATGCACATTTACACACATATACACATACATGCACATTTATACATACACACACATACATGCACATTTTTACACACACATACACATGCATGCAGTTAGACACATATAATGAATACATATAGACACATACACATACTCACATACACATACACATGCATAATCATATGTACCCACACATAGACTTATATAATCATTTTTACATGCATATATATATACACATGCATATACACACACAACAAAGCATACACACATATAGAAACACATACATACACACATGCATCCACACTGATATATATATATATATATATATATATATATATATATATATATATATATATATATATATATATATATATATATATATATATATACATAGATATCTATAAATAAATAAATAAATCCTATTTCAAAATCCTAATTTGAAAACACTAATTTTGATATTAGGGTTCTAAAACCCCTAATTTAAAAACTCTAATTCAACCTTTTAGCCATATGATTGAAGTATATGTACACATTGCATCTAATCCTTCGACGTCCTACTAGAGGATATGTTGCGGGCATATGTGTCTGAGAGACAGATAGATTGGGATAGTTATTTGCCACTCGTAGAGTTTGCTTATAACAATAGGCCTCACAAGGTGACTGGGATGTCTCCTTTTGAGATGAATTATGGCACGAATCCCACTGCTCCCAATACCATAGGAATGCCTCGGAAATATCTCTCCTCCCAACCTTATGCCTCTGTATATAGCTACTTGAATCAACGAGGATCATAATATATATAACGATATATACATGTAGATACACATACATAAATATAAAATGGAGTAGATTTATTATGCATCACACATACATGCCTAGATGCACACATTAAATATATATATATATATATATATATATATATATATATATATATATATATATATATATATATATATATATATATATATATATATATATATATATATATATACATATATATATATGCATACAGATTTACATGTACACATCACATATACATGCCTACATGCACAAATGTATACTTATACATGCATACACAATTATAAACACTTGCATATATTACATGAATACATGAATATTTTACATAAATGCATATGCATACTAACACATGTATACATATATCACACACATGCGCACACATACATATACATGAAATACATATATATGCATACTAACATATGTATACATATAATACACATGAATACACACACATATGCATACATACATGATAAAAATTTGCTCCTCGAAGATAAAGCTATATATAAAATAATTAGGCATACCCTCGAGCTTCATGTTCTAACTTAAAAGAACATGATTTCATCTCTCTAGTAGGATTCATCATTATTCAAGTTGAATAAAAAATCTATTATCTGATATCCATTCAGAAGCTTCAAGTTATTGATCGATAACTATAGTAGAATTTACTATCTAATTTGCTCATATGTTTTCATTATTGCCATCATTTTGGTAAGGCATCAATATAGTCTCATCATCATTATCCTTTTTTATTTCATTTATTTCTTCTATTGTTAAATCTGTGTTCTCATGAGTCACATCATCTATTGATGGATTAATATCGTGATTTGGTAATTCCTCTTCCTCTTCAGTAGAATCAGCATGTAGAGTATTATCCTCTTCATCAAAAAGATTAGTATCATTATCACGTATAAGGATTCTAATTTTTCTTTCAGATGTTGATGTATCAGTATCTGATGCTGAATCATCAAGAGGACTTTCTTCGATCTCTCTAACAATAAACTATTCAAACAATGACCTACCTCTAGGTTGAACATGAATGACTTGCCACCAAGGGTGAGCATCTGGGTTTTTATAAAAAAATGCTTGTTCAATATGCCTAGGAAGAATATATGGTTCTTTAGTAGATCGCATTACCTTGGAAGAATCAATTGCCCAAGACCCAGATAATTCCTTTCTTAATGTGGAATCACTACCTCTATACTCGGCTCGACACCAGTCAACCTTCGAAATGACCTATCAAAATATATAAAAACAAAAACCCATTATTAGGGGCTTAAAAAAATAACTAACTCTATCATAAAAAATATAAACTTTTTTCTACATGTTTGAATGTACGAAATGAAAGCTCGTAGATACCAATAATAGTTCCTACGTAACCAAGTTCGCCATCTATAGGGTTCGTGTCTTTTGAGTTAGCACGTGATAGTTGCTTGAAAGAAGCAACAATACTAGAATCCTCTGTTTTACGTAAAGAATCAATGGCTTTGATTCTAATATGATGTTCAAAAGCCCACATATTAGTGAACATTCGAGCCTGCCAAATTAAATTAGTAAATAGAAACTAATATACATATATTAAAAAAATAAAATATTATTAAAATAAAATTACCTTTCGTTCACAATCTATCATTAACTCTCTCTTCTCATCTGAGATTTCTTCATTATTTTCGTTGGCACTTTGCAAATGACAATATAGCGAATCTGTGAAAGAAGATATATCTATAATCTCATTATTATCGAGATTACGTCTATATCTTTTGTTTCTTTGCCTTTTACTTCGGATATTTTGAAGTTCCTATTTGTTCTCACTAAGGAATGCTTGCATGCATTCACTATTATATGCTACAAAAGTAGAAACATCATTATTTTCTTGAAATGTAAATAAAAATGAAACTCCCTTACCTGATAATACCTCATCGTCCATGCACATGGAGCTTCTTCATGAACTCTTTCAAGGTACTCACTAATGTAATACATGCACTCTTCAAGCATCCAACCCTTTGCCATGGATCCTTCTGGTTTCGCTCTTTGTCACACATAACCTTTTAATATTCCCATAAATCGCTCGACCCAAAACATCCATCGAGTGTTGACAACACCTGCAATATATATTTCATCTACAAGATGGACTTATAAATGAACCTGAATATCAAAAAATGAAGTTCTTTCTCCATCAAACATAGTAGCTCTTTGCATTCACATTTTTTTTGTGGGATCGAGATTTTGTCAATCTCTTTGGATGTAATCCACCTATACATATCATAAAAAAATTTATAAAGAAGTTAATTCAAAAATAAAAGATATCCAATATTCATATATATTAAATATAAAAGTATCATAATTACTAAGCGATCCAAGATGATAGATCACATCTTGTACTCCTTTCGTTGTACATCCATCGATAACCAAAGGTAAAATATGTTTCAGAAAGTTATGTCAGTCATGGGTCTTTAACCCAGATAAGCTCTTATCATCCATAGTAAACATGTTTTGAAAAGGTGCTCCATATCCTGTAGGAGTCTTAATCAATTGAATTCCATTGTTGATAGTCTATATCTCTTTTGTTGCAAGTACCCAAGGAGTAGGTGCATAAGTCGTTTCCTATCGATGTCTATCAAAAACTGGCCATAACTTTGGTTTTGATTTTTGATCTTTTAAATCTTCCTTGATGCTATGGTATCTTTTAGTCCAAGAAGATGTTGCCATAGTGAATAACCAATATTCTTGAATATATGCATAGGATCAAGAAGGTGACATACTTTTAACTGTTTCCAATACTCCAAAGAATACCATATTGATATGTTCTCTGTGATTGCCAATTTTCCTTTACCTCTCTTCACACACTCCTTATCTTCATCATCATTGAAGGTTTCTGATTCTCGATCTATCAGAGGTCCATCTATCCACTTTTTATACCAATCCATAGGCATCATAGGTTTTGGACACTGACCTCTTTCAAGCTTTCCATTAAAATGTATCACTTTTCTTTTAGATCCTAATGGATGATCATCAGGCAAGAATCATCGATGTTGAAGATAATTATTTTTGTTGAGATTCTTACTATAGATTGATCTCAACCAATCACCAAAATATGGAGAAGCTTTACAACCCTTAGTAGATATTCCTACATCATGAAAACAATAAAAATATAATTAGATTAAATCGTATTTATTTATATGCATATTGAATTAAAAAAATACATCAATACCTGAACAAACACCATATCCTAGAAAATTGTCAATAGTCCAAGCCACAATACCATGTACTGTTATATGTCTTTCACTGATGCTTTTCGAAACATCAATGAAATTAATACCTCTCCATAACTCTTGGAGATTGTCAATGAGAGGAGCAAGATATATATTCATATCTTTAACTTGTCTTTTTTTTTTATATAAAGGAAGTTCGGCAATAGCCTACTCTCCCGGACTTGAATTAAATTAAGAAACAAAGGTACAAAAGAAGGGGACTAGTGCCCACGGGACCCCCCAAATCCCACAAAGCAGGGGAAGCTTGATTGAATCCTAGATTGCATTACAGAGAAGGTTAATCACCCTCTCATCGCCCTCATGCGGGGCCCACTTGGGTTTGAGCTTGTTGTTGATCAAAAGGAGAACTTGATGGTGTCTGAAGGGGGGGGACTTCTTACTGTTAACGATCCTTTTGCCCAGGAGGAATAGTGATTTCTCAATCGACCACTCCTTGGGGGGATCGCCGAAGTTGAGAGCACACCTCTCCCGCCAAATTTTCCACAGGACTTCCCCTCTGATGGCGTTCCAGAGTGTCGCAGAGCAGCCTATCGCTTCTCCCAAAAGGACTTGTTTCCAACTAAGCTGTTTTTGAAGTCTGATTTTCATTCCAACCGTCTGCCAGATTCTGTAGGAGTTGGGGCAATTAAGGAAGATGTGAGGGACATCTTCGATAGCACGGTGGCAGCGTTTGCACCAAGGAGGGATCCCACAAAGTTTGCTAGCCTTATGGTTGGTCCAAATTCCTCGATGAAGAATTTGCCATAAGAGGACAGACTTCTTAATCTCAATAAGGGGGTGCCAGATACCCATGAATTTCATGTCCCACCGAAGCCGCGTCCAAGACAGGCACCACTTCTTGTTGAGGCTGATCTGGGGGTCAGCCGTTTCTTTGATGTTCGGGATTTTGAGTAGGCTATTTCCGTTGTGCCATTTGAGACCAAGCGAGTTCGGTGTGTCATGTCCCATGAGAAGGCGCGTCTTGTGACGATCCCAAGCGAGGCATCTGCTTTGCAAAGTGTTCCATTCTTCGTAGGAGATGTTTATGCGAGGGTCAATATCCTCGAAGTTGATCCAGTTGTTGGTGTCTTGTTTCCAGAGGTGTTTCCATTTTTTGAATCCTTTGTTCCATAGCTTCTTGGCATTTTGAATGTTCCACGACTCCACACTCCGGATGCCATGTATCGGAAACCAGATAGAGTCATTTTGTCTGATTCCGGCCGCCCACTTCCAGTCCTCACTGGGATTAAAAGTGAAAGCATTAAATGTTCCTTTTTAATGCTAAGATATGGCAGAAGATTGTACTTTATGACTACCATTGGCCATGTTGACCATTTATTGGATTTCATGGAGAATGGATTAACCCCATCTAATGCAACTCCTAACTTTAGATTCTGTGGATTTTGTGCAAATTCAAGCCATGTAGAATCAATATGCTGAAAAGCAACACTATCATGAGGAATTCTGATTATTCCATCAATACTTTTATGATCATGTCCCCATGTCAAAAGCTTTGATAATTCGGGGAGCTACCCTGGAAAAGCCCCCACAAGAACCGACTTCTAAGTCGGGATCAGATCCCAGCGAAAAAGAAAGACGAAGTCAAGAGAAGAAAGGACAAAGCTCCCTCCCGCAAAGAGGGATCAATGCAAAAATGATTGTCATCTCGCTAAATGCTAGAGGGCTAACCGACCCCTCAAGAGCGACCATCATTGGACAATGGCTTCGCGACATTAGCTTAAACCCAGACTTTATATGTATTCAAGAGATTAAAATTGACGGAGAAGACCTCCAGAAGCGGCTCAGACAGATCTCCTCGGCCCATGTGTGGATCCCAACGAAGCACCAGCGGGGGTCTGGAGGAACGGTTATCGGTGTTAAACAACTCTGGTTTGAAAAGCTTGAAAACTCCATTGAAGATCTAAGTCACCGTTGGATTGCTGTCTCTTTTGGTGCTCCTCTGTGTGTTACTATGGTTTCTTTGTATGCCCCTAACGGGGATTTGGAGAGACTGAACACTTGGGCTTCCTTAGACTCTCTTCCCCACAACGTGCTTATTTGTGGAGACTTCAACATGGTGGAAGACCCTATGGACAGATGGATGGGCAAGGGCAGGGTCATCGACAGTCGAGAGAAAGAAACGTGGGACATGACCAAACTCCACTTGGATTTGATTGAGTTCAAAGACTCGAGTGGCTTTTCTTGGTCGAATCTCCAAGCGGGCGAGGACCTGAGGAAAGCTAGACTCGATAGATGCTACATCTCCCAGAGTTTTACTCAACAGTGGGGTCACCCTACCATCACGCAACGCACTGACCTCACTATCTCTGATCACTACCCGATCGTTATCACTTTTCAGCCTTCCAACAAAATCCGCAAGGCTCCGTGGTTCCATGCCAACGCAACCGCCTTCTCTATCCCTTCTGTCCACCAAGAAATTGCCGATGTGTGGAAAGTGGCGTTCGCCTCTGGCTTGGCCCCTGCCAAGTGCTGGAGAAGTGCGGTCGACAAGTCTCGCAAGATCATGATCAGAACTAAGAAGATGCTCGAGACAGTGCGGCGGGCTCGTAGGGAAGCCCTTTACCACAGACTCTGGCGACTCGAGGAGGAAGTGAACAAAGGAAAACAACAAGCCCAGAAAGGCCTCAGGAAAATCAGAGCAGCGTTGAGATACGAGGAAGAATTACAAAGGAAAAACTTGCAAACCTTCTTCAAGGAGTGGTGGGCTGGCAAAGCCGACAAACCCACCAAAGAGATGTGTCGTATCCTTAAAAGGAAACACAGCAGAGAGTCGATTCCCCTACTGCTAGACCCACATGGCAATGTTTGCAATTCGGAAGAAGATAATTTTGGCATCATCGAGGGACACTTCACGAGACTCCTGGGAACCTCGAACCCCCTTTCCCACCATAGAAGGGACTGTATGGCTGCCATTTCTAGGGTTTCCCCCCGGAGGATACCTCCCAACCTCCACTCCCTTCTTCATGCCCCTATCTCGGAATCAGAAATCATTGAGGTCATTGATGCCCTCCCCCTCGGTAAAAGCCCGGGACCCGACGGACTCACTAACGAGTTCTTTAAATCCTTCAAGCTGGTGGTTGCCACCCCTCTTCGGATGGTTTGGCAAGAAGCGCTAAAGTTTGGTGCTCTTCCTTCTTGTCTAAATAATGGAATTATCAAGTTGATACACAAGAAGGGGGAAAAGAACAGAATCGAGAACTGGCGGCCTATTACGATGCTCCAAACAGGATACAAGATCATCGCCAAAGTCATTGCCAACAGACTCTCGTGCCACCTGAGATCTTGGCTTAGTGAGGACCAAAAAGGCTTCATCAAAGGCAGGTCTATCCTGGAAACCATTATGGATATTTGGGAAGGTATCCAATTTGCAAATGAGTCTAATCAAGATGTGGTTTTCCTCAAGATCGACTTTGACAAAGCCTACGACAGGCTAGAATGGGACTATATTCTGCAGTCGCTCCAAGATCTCGGACTTAGTCAGAAATTCACCAAGATGATCGCGACCCTTCTCGGAAATGCAACGACCCAAATTAACATTAACGGCAAGCTTTCGAAGGCGATCCATCTTAGAAGATCGATTAGACAAGGATGCCCTCTGGCCCCCCTTCTTTTTGCCATCGCCACTGAGGGGCTGAGCAGACTTGTGGCTCATCATGTGGAGGCTGGCAATATCAAAGGCCTCCGGCTGCCTCACGACCACAGTCAAATCATCATGAGACTTTTTGCTGATGATATGAACGCGTTCGTCCACAATGATAATACCAGCCTGGAGACTTTCTGGAGGTGTCTTGCTACCTTTTGTGATGCCTCTGGATCCAAAATCAACCACTCCAAGACCGCCTTTAGGGCTATTGTGGGACAGCATCCTGGCCTTCTCACGGATCATGGCTGTCAAATCATTCCGCAGGGCCAAATCCTTCGACTTCTTGGAATCCCCTTGGGGTTTGGCGTCTCTATGGAGCAGCGATGGAACTGGGTGTTGGCTAAACTCGAAAACAAACTTAACTATTGGAGAGGTATGCAAATCAATCTCGCTGGGCGTGCGATGGTTATCAACACGTTCCTCCTCTCTTCTACCATCTACTTCCTTTCTTGTTGGAGACCGAATGAGCAAGGCCTGTCCAAACTGAATAGTATTTGTAGAAACTTTCTTTGGACAGGCGATCATAACAGAAGGGGGGTGCCTAAAATCAAATGGGCCATCTGCACTAGCCCTAGAGATAGCGGGGGCCTTGGTATCCTGGACATTGGGTGTATGGCAAACAAACTGGCAGCCAAATGGATGATTAGGGCTTGGTGCAATAGGGAGGCCTCGTGGACCAAGCTGATCTTCAGAAACAAGAATGAGTTGGCCCTCACGGGGCTCCCGAACTGGAAGAATCTTGACATCATGACCCTGCTTTTCTCCCCGATCCCCGTCTTCCCGAAGGGCTCCAATCTCGTGTGCTCCCTTTGGAAGGGCTGGAATAAAGTCAAAAGGCCTGGGATTAAAAGTGAAAGCATTAAATGTTCCTTTTTAATGCTAAGATATGGCAGAAGATTGTACTTTATGACTACCATTGGCCATGTTGACCATTTATTGGATTTCATGGAGAATGGATTAACCCCATCTAATGCAACTCCTAACTTTAGATTCTGTGGATTTTGTGCAAATTCAAGCCATGTAGAATCAATATGCTGAAAAGCAACACTATCATGAGGAATTCTGATTATTCCATCAATACTTTTATGATCATGTCCCCATGTCAAAAGCTTTGATAATTCGGGGCTTTGAAACATATGTCTAATCCGTGGAGCCAATGGAAAATGTCTCAATGCCTTTTTTTGGAATTTTACCTTCTTCGCCCTTATATCGAGGAGATTGACATTTGGGACATGTCAAAGATTCTGCATATTCACCTCTATATAAAATACAATCGTTAGTGCATGCATGTATACATTGATAATCTATACCAAGATTGTTGATTATCTTCTTCATTTCATCATGTGAGGTAGGAAGAATATTCTGACTTGGTAAAAACTTTTCAAATAATAACCTGTAAGTTCATCAAAAAAGATATATTAAAGAAAGTAAATAAATAAATATACATATATATATGCATATAATTTTATATATGTGTATGTTTATGTGCATGTGCATGTGGATGTGTATATGCATGTGCATGCGTATACATATGTGTATGTGTATATGTGTATATGTATATATGTATGTATATGTGTTTTATAGGTGTATATGTATGTATATATACGTATGCGTATATGTATGCATATATGTATATGTATGTGTGTATACATGTGTATGTATGAATGTGTATATATGTATGTATATGTATGTATGCATGTGTAGCTGTGTATATTTGATTTTGTTTTTAATTGGTTTTTGTATATTGTGGTTTGTAGATTTTCATATCTAGGCCATTGAATCGTCTGGCGATTTCCCATTTTATAGTCAATCTATTACCTGTCTTGCTAAGCTGTTTACAGATATTAAGTATCAGTTACCTATGAAGGTATTAAATCATATGTAAAATGGGAGGATCAAATTTATTGCAAATATTCTGAAAGATGCATTAATAGTTTTAAAAGATGGGCAGACAAAAAGTTTCCATTCAATTGAAGTTCTTGTTCTTACCTTATCTAAAGTAAGAATAAAAACCTGCATTGAATGGACAGTTTTTGTCTGCCCATCCTTTAAAATTTTTTTCCCATCCTTCAAAATCTTCAAGATAAATTTGCTCCTCCCATTTTACATATGACTTAATACCTTCATTGGTAATTGATACTTAATATTTGTATTCAAAAGAGTTAGCAGCACAGGTATTAGGTCAACTAAAATAGGAGAAACATATGTGTCAAGAAGATTCTAAAGGTTGGGTGGACAATTCTAAAGGCTAGATGGACAAAACATCTTCATTCAATACAGGTATGTATAATTTGACCTTACTCTCATAACATATGTATGTGTGTATATGTGTGTGTATGTTTATATGTGTGTATACATTCATGTATATTATGTGTATGTTTATATATGCATGTATATATATATATATATATATATATATATATATATATATATATATATATATATATATATATATATATATATATATATATATATATATATATATATATATATATATATATATACATAATTGAAAATTCTACCTTAATAGTGTTGAAACAGATACATTACTCCATCCAAAATGATTTTGAAGATTGAGAATAAGTAAGCTCGCAGTTAGTCGTGTCAAACGACTTCGTTCATATACATGCTTTAGAAATTCCTCTCGAAGATATTTCTCATTTTTAGATATCAATGCTCTCACTGTCATTTTGATACCAATCCTCGATAAAATCTGCCATGCCATCATCTTCATCATTGTCACACAAATCTTGTACTTTATCTTCTTTTGAATATAGATCTTTCAACCTTGCATATTCCACAGGATCACTTTTGCGTAGCCTCCTCATAGAAGCTTCTGATAAATGAGGTCTTACTGGCAATTGTGAATGGTGTGGAGGAATATCATCAACATCATAGGTTGGAATCTACACATATAAATAAAATTCATTAGTATTCCATAAATGAATAAAAAGTAAACTTTAAACATAAAATTAAATATATAAGTTATTAAATATGGATAGAAATTTTTTATTCTCTATAGCTAAAAGGTGCTCTTGGAGGTCTACACCATCCATAATTCACTAATAGTTCATCACCAGCATGTACTGTAGTAATAGCATTGACAACTATGTATCTTGATACATCTCTACTCATGTATGGTGATTCATGACTATTTTCATGCTCCTCAAATGTGCAATTAGTCTTTGAGCTATTACGTAACCCTCGACTACTATTTATTAAACCTGCTATATTTCCATGTGTGTAAGGTCTTCCATCAATATATAATCTTTCATTTTCTACATGTAAAATCCTTCTACTAGTAAGGGATGTTGCGTTCAAGCATATTCCATAAGTACTCATGGTTTGAACATAGCGTGAAAGTTGATGTCAATCTCCCCATCCATATATAGGACCACAAAATGACATAAGAGTGACATGAGAGTTTGGAGGCACATACAAATCCTCTACAATAAAGAGACCACGACCAGCATTAGTAATAATGGATGGAGCAATCATATAGTGATTACCCCAAAAGTTGAAAACCTCTCCATCTACAGGAAGTGGTCCTCTATTCCATCCTCCATATCTTCTTCTATCATATGTTTGTACTAGAGAACGATCACGAGCTAGCAATGGATAATCTCCACTCGTTTCAGTCTCTAAGCCAGGAGGTAGAGGATTTCTAGAAACCTCTGATTGTAATTGATGAAGAGCAAGTCCATGACGTGTACAAGGTATATTAACATTATGAGAAAAAATATCATCATCATCATCATCGAGCAAATATTCCTATATATCAACAATAATTTGATTTTGTATATGGTTTTTAAATTAAATAATGACATTAATTTATAAAAAAAATACATACCCAAGCATTATCACGTTGATCAGGTGATGGTGCACCCTCAAAAGTACCATACTCTACCTCATGTTCAATACATTCCAATCGTGGTCTTCGATACGTGTCATAACAAGAGTTACACCATGTAATATGCTCTTAATAGTAAAATTCATCATAATTCCTATCAGAGGACACATGTGAAGTCGTTGCATGGGTAGGAGGTGGTGGAGTACCCTCTGATTGATCAGAATCTCATTATAATAAGAAACAAAAAATTATATAAGTTATGTATCCATCACATATATTATAATTAAATGTTTGATATACTTACAGTACATAGTCGTTGCACGATGAGGAGACAGTGGTGGAGTTCCATCTGATTGATCAGAATCTACAAATAATGGTACTTGATATTAATAATCTGATTATTTACATACACAAAAAATTCACATATACATATTTACACATACACACATATTCACATATACACATTTACACATACACACATATTCACATATACACATTTACATACACAAATACACATTATTGTGGGATAAATGCATGTATTTTGTATGAATGAGTATATATGCATGCATGTGTGTGTACGTATATATGTGGATATGTATATGTGTGTTTATGTTATATGTATGTATATGTGTATATGTATGCATATATGTATGTGTATATGTTTGCATGTATATGTGTATGTGGGTATGCGTATGTGTATGTGTGTGTATATATATGTATGTATTTTGATTTTTTTTTCTGTTTGAGATTAAATTAACAGGAGATATTGTATGGTGGAAAAAAATAAGAGGCGACCTAACATACCACCTAAGACGTGGTAGTTTTTTCATAGACAACTACGTCTTCAGTAGTCATTTCCTCAGTAGAAGGTATACAAATTAATAGTTTATATTTAAAATTTTCATATATTTTAGTAATGTTTTACATTTAATTTATGTATTTCTTCGTTCTTAAATAAACAGGCCACTGCAAAGAAGAGAGTTGAGTCAGGCCACACATCGCACCTAGGCCAAATGGGCCATCATGGTTTTGTAGCTACATTTGTAAGTATATGTGTTATTGTGAGTATATTTTTTATTTTAGTTAAAATGCAAGAAACTAATCTTTTTTATTTGTTTCAATGCAGCAAAAGGATTATGGCCAATATCCTACGAAATAGGAGATCGAGTATGCTACACATTTTGGGTATCAGCATTTAAGCGAGTATATACGAGATCATCTGGATGCCTTTGTTAGTATTATTAAATTTTATATAATTATTTTATTTTTATGAATGGTTTAATTGTTTTACTTATTTATGTTTTTTATATGTAATACAAGAGTATTATGGAGAGGAAGATATGGATGAGGTGGAGAGACAGACACAAGAGGGATGATCTCGATCGTCACATGGTGATCATGATGATGAGGATGAGGATGATCAGGATGATCATGATGCTGTTGTAGATGATGATGATTAGGATTCTTGATTATGACATTGGATTATATGTATTTACATTGATATATATATATATATATATATATATATATATATATTATCTATATATTTTTCATTTCAGTTATGTTTTGAATTGTGTGTATGGTATTAAGTAATGAAGAGTTTTGTTCTATTGATTGTTATTATTGTTTATATTAAGCATGTGTTTTAATACTTTAATTATATAATTCATTCATATGTGTGTATGTAAGTGTATATGTATGTGTGTGTATATGTATGTATGTGCATGTGTATGTGTGTGTATATGTATGTACGTGCATGTGCATGTGCATGTGTAAGTGTATATGTGTGTATATGAGTATGTGCATGTATATGTGTGTGTATATGTATGTGCATGTATATGTGTAACTCTATGTGTATATGTGTGTATGTGCATGTATATGTGTATATGTATGTATGTGCATATGTGTGTGCATGTGTATATGTGTGTGTACGTATGTGCATATATATGTGTATATATATGAAACATGCATGTGTATGTGGATGCATTTCCATTTGCATCCATGTGAATGCATGTGGATGTCCATGCATGTGGATGTGCATATACATGTATTTAAGTATATGTTAATGTGTGTATGTATATATATATATATATATATATATATATATATATATATATATATGCGCAATAATGCATGCATGTGAGTCTTTTTATGTGGTTGTAGAAATGTTTGTGCATATGCATGTGTATGTGTGTGTATGTCTAAGTGTATGTGCACATGTATCTGTGTGTATATATGTGGGTGTATGTGCATGTGTATATGTGTATATGTGTGAACGTGCATCTTCATCATGTATAAGTGTATATGTGCATATCAATAAGTATGAGTATGCTATCTAATGAAAATAACACAATTTAAATGATATACAAAGAATAGAAATTGTACTTACAATAGTTAGCCATACTTTTTGCTTGGTTAGCTTCTTGAATAATCTGCAATAAAGAGAGAGAGAAGAGAGAGAGATAGAGAGAGAGAGATAGAGAGAGAGAGATAGAGAGAGAGAGAGAGAATTTAAAGAGAAAAAGACGTTGAAAGAGAGAAATAGAGACAGAGAGAGACAATAAGATAGAGCTTAGGCAAAACAACAATTCTGCATATACTTGTTTCAGCTCGTAAGCACAACGCAATTGCGAACGTTGGAGAGCTCTTCGATTAGATGCATGAAAATGCCGATCGAAGAGCCTCCAACGTTTTAATTTTCTTTATCACTTATGCGATGCAAAAAACATCGCTTATGCGACACTTTTTTAAACCGTCGCGTTAGTGATGCTCTATGCGAGCGTTGCACACCCCGTTGCACTACACTTTGAAAAAAAACGCCGTTTGGCTCGTCATTTAATTGACGGTCCGCGCTCCAGGCTCATTGCAACACATTTTGCAATTTTATAGCGACGAAATTGTCTCGCCTTAACCGCACTATGTGCCCGTATTTGTTGTAGTGCACGCACAGTAATCCCATCCCAGAAAATGTGCAGTTCTTCCACAAGTGGTGCAAGATATACATCCATGCTTTTTACCTTATACTTACCCGATACAATAAGAGCTAATAATAAATGAACTTTCTTTGTGGCCAGCCATGGTGGGATGTTATAATTGACCAAACATACAGGCCATGTGCTCCATGAAGAGCTGCGTAAACCAAATGGATTTACTGGACCAAGGCTCACTAGCAAACTCTGGCCACTTACTATCTATGTGCTTCCAAGCATCAGAGTTAGTAGGCACTCGCAATACACCATCTGTAGACCTGCTCTTTGCATGCCATGACATTAAATCAGCTATAGATTTGCATCTAAACATGTTCTTAATTCGTGTAATGATAGGAAAGTGGTGAAGAACCTTTGCGGGGATTGCTTCGCCTACAAGGTCTTCTCTAAATCTATTTGCTCCACACTTTGGACATACGTGGAGATGCTCATACTCATTCCGAAAGAGGATGCAATCACTTGGACAAGCATGAATCTTAGTATAATCCATTCCAATGGACTGTAAAAGTTTTTTTGCATCTCCACGTGTTGGAAGCATGTCATTGCCCTCTGGCAAAAAATGATCTTTAAGAAGCCCGTGATAAGCAATTGGAACGATATTAGTAAATAAAGTTATTTTGATACAACAATGAAAGTTTATTTCAAATCCAGTTACCTAAACAATTCAGTGACACCACTATCTGACCATCCATAAATGGATTGCAGATTGAGCATCGCGAGTGACGCACGTAGTACAGATATCTTTGCTCCATTGCAAAGTGGTAAACGAGCTAGACTTTGCATGTTTTCATATTCTTCATCGACTTCCGATCGTGGAAATTATGTTGTGTCCATGAAACTCTCGACATCTTCTCCACCATCATGATCTTTGTCCATCTCATAAAATGCTTCAAGCATTTCTTCCATATGTTCATTCCGTGTAATGCTATTAGTACTTGCTTGTATGTCTAACTCCTTTTTTGTTCTCTTTTGTCCACGAGAGGTTACCTGTGCAATGTCCTTTGGGTCCATCTGCTCACCTGGGGGACCATGTGAACGGTAACTTTTTTCCCTGTTACATTATCTTTCTCTCAATTTTGCTTGTTCTTACCAGATTTCTATCTCAAAGGACATTCTTTTATCCTATGGCCTTGCATTACACAGTGAAAGCAAACATTTGACAAGTTTCTGTATATAACCTCGTGCTCAACGATTTTCTCTTTTCCGATGTCTATAGAAATTTTATAGGGGAGATCTTTGTTTGGATCTACTTTGACACAAATATGAGGGTGCCATCTAGTGTTGAATGAATATTTTGCACCTTCATATATGAGGCCCCCGATGTCTTCTAAATTCAAATCTAGAGTGCTGACTATTAACTCTTTGAAAGTGGAAGATAAAGGGAGTCATAAAAATGTGTGTGTTGTTCATTTACTATTTGAAGCACAACTGATGTATAACTCTGTGAAAGTGGGAGATAAGGGGCATCATAAAGATGTGTCCATTTATCATTTTAATCTTTCAAGCACATTTGTAAGAGTAGGGGGATGATTGAAATTCCAAGGAAAAGAACTTATTCATGTGTAGCGGGGGGTGACTCATTGGGCTCCTTGCCTCTTAAGGCGGGGGCAAGGGTTCAACCCTACTTCTTTGCACCTCGACAGTTTATGGGCTAAAGGCCAAAACTTAAAAGAGTTTGGGCAGCTTCTCGTGGTATTGCTTTCGAGCTTGTCTATCACATCAACCCTGCATTGTGAGATACAAGGGGGTTGCATGGGCACTATGCCCCCTTCACTTGTATAATTGTTCTTTCCATCAATTGCAAACATTGGAGAGTAGGCTCCAGGCCTTTGCTGAACTTCCTCTTTAGAAAAAGAAAAAAAAAATTGTTGCCTCTCTTTTTTGTAAAGCGAGTTCTGCCTCAATACCTACATGTCTACCCATCTCCCTAGGGTATAGTAATGTACAATAAAGATTGTAATATTCATGCGACCCCACGAATCCGAATCCCATAGAGGTATAATACCTAGCAGCTAAATGTAAAGAACCCTTTCCTTTGCGTCTATTCCATGATGTGTCTTCCTGAACACATCCTTTTCTTTTTGTTGTAGAACATGCCAAAAAACCTTCGAAGTGTACGTCTCATCTCCATTCAGCACTTTCGAAGTGTACGTCCCATCTCCATTCAGCTTACTTTGTAGAGAAGCCCTATAATTGTGATATTTTCAATAATATATGCGACAATTTTAGTTTTAAAAGAAATAAGAGCGCGTAACTATTAGATCACAGTATTTTGTAATAATGCAGTGGCGTGCAGCACACATCTTTATCTCTATACATCATACCAACAGCAAATGGGCTTGAGATGTATGCCTTGTTATTAGCTTTGCCATTTAGTTGGGCACGCGCAATCATGAATTGCCCGCGTTGAAATGTTCTTTGCTTGGCAAGATTTGCTACTGATGGAATGCAGTTCGCAGTTTTTGTCTTCTTCTTTACGTGGAAAGGTCGAGGTACTTGAATGCCTGGTCGAATTTCATCCGGAGCAGGCGAGAAGCTGATTTCTCTGAGTAGTTTCAATCTATACAGGAGTTTGCGTCTTCATCACGATTGACAGGATCACCGTGATGATCCAGGCATTTGTGAGTGCCCCTTTGTGGTCGAAAGAGGTTATGGTTACACGTGTTTGCGCTAACCACTGGATGCGACTTACAAGATTTTTCACTTCTGGATCGACCTTAGTTTCTGAGCACGCTTAAAAGTCTTTAACATGCAACAGTATATTTAAGCTCTGATTGCTTTGCGATCGTCATCGATCGGCAAAGTTCTGGGCGATCGCGAACAAGAATCGTATGCTGTGATTTGCTTTGAGATCGTTCTGGATACGCATAGCTTTGGGCGATCTCAAAAATGTTAGGGGAGCGATAGAGTGCTCTAGCCTCTGATTCGCGTGGTCGATGTGACGCCAAATCGGATCATCAGAGGTATGTAGCGCTGAGCATTTCACCGCCTCTTTCGGACACATTGCTCTAGAAACGGGAGAAATGCGTCTAGAGCTAGAAGAGTAAGGTGGTATCGTTCTTCTATGCAGCCTAATGCAGGTGATTCTTCACCGGAAAGTACGTTGAGAAAGGAGAGAATAGGGGCGATGGTGGCATCAGGGCAGCGGGGATGTTCTTGAGAAGGGCGCGGGCCACAGGAGGCACTAACTAGAGATTTGGAAAATGGACATCTGGGCTTTTCGGACAAGGTGACGGATTGTCGTTTACGAAGTTACGCCAGACACGGGATGGCGTGCCTCATGATGCCAGGCTGGTGGCGCGAGACAGCTGTGCGCGGACGAACATCCGCCACTGCCAGGCCAGGCATAGCTGGATGCAACCGCCACTGCGTGAGCAAGGACGGACGGGCTCTCCCGGTTGTACCGCTGCTTTTCAGCCGGTATCCCAGAGCTTGCCCCGAGGAGGTTCACCGGCTGCCTTGCTGTTTGACCTGCAGCTCGAATAGCCCTTTCTGTCTGAAGCCAAGCCAGTATTACGTGTACCCAATCGACTGGTAAACGATCGCTTAGCTGGCATGCCAGTAGATTGCCAGCTTATGCCCGAAAGCGTAATGGTATAGAGAGCAAAGATCATGAGGCCGCGGCGACCGTTGGATCACTGCCAGGTGGACGAATCCGCGCGGTATAAATACACTCTCATGACACTTCGCTACTCAGTCCTTAGAAGAGCCCTCAACTTCAACAGCAGCGTTGCCGTTGTGACAACAAGTCATCCTTTTTCTGCGCGAAAACATGTCGCTAGCAGCCCTTCACTGCTTGCTGTTTTCTTCGCTTATCCTGCCTTTCGCTTTACTAGTCTGCTGCGTTTCTGCATCTGCATCTCCTCCTGCTGCTGGGGTGGCCCTCTCTCCCTCCCTCTTCCGCCTCTCCAAAAGCGTCGAGGTCTCACCCTATGTGGACATGAGATACCACAATGGCCCGGTTCTTACGCCTCAGATACGCGTCTATCTCATCTGGTACGGCAACTGGCGAGTCTCGCAACAGGCTATCATCAAGGACTTCCTCCACTCCATAGCGTCCCCCGCACCATCCCCCTCGGTGCGCTCATGGTGGAGTACAGTACAGCTCTATACCGACCAGACCGGCTCTCACATTTCGGACTCGCTTGTCATCGCAGGGGAGCGAAACGACCTTTACTCGCACGGTAAAGCACTGACGAGAATGACAACACAGCAAGTTATCAAGAGCTCCCTCAAGGCATACAATGGCTCCTTGCCGGTTGATGCGAGAGGGGGTGTGTATATGGTTCTCACATCAGAGGATGTGGTGCAGCAGGACTTCTGTAGTGCCGCATGCGGGTTTCACTACTTCACATACTCCTCCATAGTGGGATATACACTTCCGTATGCGTGGGTAGGGAACTCGGGGAAACAGTGCCCCGACACTTGCGCGTATCCCTTCCAGGTGCCATTCTACATGCAACAGTTTATACAACCCCTGAAGGCTCCCAATGGTGACGTTGGTGTCGATGGCATGATCAGCGTCATTGGGCATGAGCTTGCGGAGATGTCCTCTAATCCGCTGATCAATGCCTGGTTCGCCGGGTCGGATCCTGAGGCGCCGACAGAGATAGCTGATCTCTGCGAAGGAATGTATGGTCCCGGCGCCGGTGGCGGCTACGCCGGCGTGCTTCCTCTGGACAAGCGAGGTGCTAGCTACAACGTAAACGGCATTCGCGGGAGGCGCTTCCTCGTTCAATGGCTATGGGACCCTGTCAAAAAACGTTGTTACGGACCAAATGCCAACGTGTAAGGCAGCAGGATCAGGTTCATGTATCGGGGAAGTTGACGACGATGAATCATCAGCATGCGGCATGGCGTTTGCTTGACCTCTGTTTGCCGGTTTGGTGCTCCAAGTCTTCTTGCAGGCCTAACCCTATCTATTCGGAAACGCATTCTGTACTTGAATGACAATGGCGTATGAGAACTTTCTGCTACGCTCTCTTCTCGAGAGAAATGAAGACAGGCACGCGAGACACGAACTGCCCCACGCAGCAAATTTTTCTAGTACACACATAGGAAAATACATGAAATACATATTTTTTTTCATCTTCCATCGCTATACGAATCTATCAGATAAAGAAATGTCCCGTTATTCATTAAGAAATCAGTTGTAGAACTGACAGAAAGTAATCGAATAGAATGAACTCTACGTTTATAAATCTGCGCGTGCCGTATATTCATCAACCATGGCAGCTTCAGCACCTGCTGATTCTGATCCCTACTCCCTTGTCCGTTCATTTTTAAACTCCGTTCTTTTTTTATTATTGTGATGATGATTCCCCGGAAAAAGCAGCACTTCGCGCTTTGTAGACTTTACTAGTATAACATAGGATTCGTTCTCCAAGCGCGTTCGTCCATGTTAATTTCCCTGTAAGACACCGGCCTTTTTCGCTTTCCTCTCAAGCGCGATGTCTGACACTGCTTTTACTTTGAAGTGATCCGTTTGGATCGCTTGACACTGCTTTTACTGCGAAAGAGATTTGCTTCAATGATTTTTTAAGGTGGGTAGCATCCATGCTGCAGCGAAATTGATTATCATTCGCGAATTTACCTTCGCAGCTCACTGACAGATTTTGTTTGCGGAATGCTCCTTCATGACCAACGATTCTGTCTTTTTTGTCTTTGAAAATGAAGTGAAACGAAAACGCCATGGCCATAGAATTGCGATTCGCAAGATGCGCAGAGGAGAAACATTGCCTCGCTCTATACCTTTCGGGTCTGTATTAAAATTTAGTTCGCAAGATGCGAAGAGGAGAAACATTGCCTCGCTCTATACCTTTCGGGTCTGTATTCAAATTTAGTGTACTTTGCATTCCTTGTTGGAGAGAGCCGACAGAGACAACTAGCATACGTCATATACGAAAGGCTACACTACACGGACATTCTTTAACAGAGAGAAGAAAAACAGTAAGTGGCATGTGAGACACGCATATTCATTAACACAGAGAAGAAGTAAGCTTTTGACACTTTTGAGATGCGTATACGAAGTATCCGTTAATATGGAGCAACCGGCATTTGTTCAAGGGGCATATTATTTCCTCAAAGGAATATGAGGCAATGAGAGGTGGACTCAAACGGTTTGAAAAACTTGTGGTATCCATTTGTAGATCATGTGGCTTATGATCCATCAAGAAGAGGCATGGAGGTCCGAGGCACAAAGATAGCTTGTACATGCGGCATGTGTCGATGCACCATCCGCTGTAACATTGATCATGTGGCCTTCTGTACGCATAAAGGAATGTAGAGGTTTGAGGCGCAGATACACCAATGTCTGTGCGGCATGCATTGATGCAGCATCAGAATATGCGTCTACATGATGGAGCAAAGAACAAGATTGATCACGTGGCATCCCTTTGTCGAAAGCACAGTCGCATCGATCATGTAGCTTATTATCCATAGTTATGGAATACAGATGCTGCATCCGTATAGCTTACTACTACACAGTCATGGAATACAGATGCTGTATGAATCAAGGAATTGCCGCGCAGAGGTACCAAAGCTTGTGCGGCATGCATTGATGCGGCATCCAGAATAGCGTTGCACAGATGTGGCTTTTCCATGAGGAATGCGCGTCCATATTCAGAGAAACTTCAGTGTTGGTAAGCATGTGATGTGCAGGTTGCAAGATGATCAGAGAAGCCTTGGCGGCTAACCCATGGCCGTTTGAAGAACAACACTTATCATATGGCTTACTGTTCTCCATCGAGGAACGTTTCAAGGTGAAAAGGAAACTTGGCTGAGCTTTTACTAAATTCATTGAAGAAGGACCCGGCAGTGTTGTCCTCAAGGTGTTTACAATGCTTTAGAAAGAAGCATATCGAGAGAAAAAAGTGAAGGAAAATTGAATCACTATATCGAGGAGGAAAAAAATTGTAAGGAAAATTGAATCAACTTTGTTCTCTTAGTAGTATAGAGATTTGTTTAGAAAGAATTTGGGTATTTTTTTTTGAGCTATCAATCTCTTAGAAAATATGCACTGATGAGAAGTAACCCTATGTTTAGACATACACCTAAGATTTTCTACGGATAATGGACAACAATTGCTATCAATCTCTTAGAAAATGTGCACTAATGAGAAGTAACCCTATGTTTAGACATCCTCCTAAGATTTTCTACGGATAATGGACAACAATTGTTATCAATAGAGATAAGAAAAATAATGAGAACCAAAAAGAAAAGAAGCTTTGCATGAGAGCATCAAAAGTCTAAGTTTTGAGCTCACTTTAGATCCTAAAGTCAGCCTCTCCCTAGAACACAAATTTAGGTTTTAAAACATTTGCCCACATAATTTTTTAAAGAAGTAAAGCATAAAAATCTGTTTATGAAAACTTTTAAATCGATTCCAAGTGTGTTAGTTCAATTGATTGAGCCCTCTTTGTCTCAAGGATGGGGGAAAGGTTTCAAACCTTAAGGATGGGGGGAAAGGGTTCAAACCTTGTGGGCTACTGTCACACACTCTCACTATTTGGATGGTCAGATGTGAAAACAATTTTTTCGTGATGGTTGGGCATTCATGCTCCTCAATTCAAACCAATTATCTCGTCTCATCTTAGAGCCAACCTCTCAGTGTCTACCTTCATAGACCTTTGGGTTCTATGTCCTAGTAGTTGTCGAAAGTTCAACTCCTTCCTTCGTGCAATTCAAGGGTCCCATGGGTACTGTGCTCACCTTTTATTATACTTTAAAATTAGTTCAAGCTAACCTAGGAGAGTAGATCTCAATGATGAACTTTCTTAAAAAAACAAACTTCCAAACTGAGCTTGAGAATGATGCACTACGGTCCACTCAACTTTAGCCACTTTTCTATTCTATGCATTCCATGCCAGAAAAGACCTCCGTGTAACCTCATTTTTTTTTTTTAAATGCAGGTTCGATCGAGGCCTACTCCCCGGAGGTTTAACTTTGAAATTGCAATTGTACAAGGAAGGGCATAGTACCCATGTGACCCCCCTTAATATCCCACAAGAACAAGGGTTTACAAAGCTGGGTTAAACTATGGTCACAACTACCACGGGGTAGAACAAGCAGTGGCACAACCACAAGATACATCATTCCAAGTTAACATATCCCTTACATGTAGTCGATGGGGATTGAACCCTCGCCCCCGCCTCAAGAGGCAGAGTGGCCCAACCACCTGGATAGCAGCCTGAGACACCTCATTCATTCATTTTTGATGGGCCCTTATGAAATATGTATAATTCAAATAAGTACACTTAGCTAGCAATACAAGAGACTGAATAAAAAGGTGTTGATTTTGACCTAAAATTACTTCTAGTCTCTTCAATAAATAGCACCCCCTAAAACAAGTACTCCAAACCATCAGTTTCAATGATAAATGGAAGGCAATAAATAGCACCCCCTAAAACAAGTACTCCAAACCATCAGTTTGAATGATAAATGGAAGGGAGGAAAGAAACATTGCTCTCATTGATTTTTGAGAATTAATAGAGCTAATTACTATTAGTTTAGCACAGTTTTTGCCATACATGACACATACTTGGCAGCATTTCCAAACATACATGACACATACTTGGCAGCATTTTTCCTAAAACCCAAAAATTTCAGAGATTGGAGAATGACAACACATCCCAGTACATCGTGATTTTCACCAAAGTATAGTATAGTAGAACGTTCACATGTTTGTTTCGAGGGTATAGTACAAAATAATAGCACCGAAACTGCGCCTTCCTTTCAGGTGTCTTTTTCGTTTTGGGAGGAGGATCTTGTACATTTTGGGAGATAAAAAGAAGGCAAATCCGCTCTATATGGAGGGTATGCACGAGATTGGATCTCGAATTTTAAAAGTTGGAGATAAACAAGCAATAATAATAATAATAATAATAATAATAATAAAAGTTGATGATATGGTCAAGGAACTTTACCGATCAAAGGGTACGTGACCTATTTGTTGGAGTTTGAGGTTTGCGGAAGTACATGAATAACATAAGGAAGAAGAAGAGGCTTGGAGCACATTACACAATATTGAATGTATTATCAAGTGAATGTACAAAGATAAGTAATCCATGAGGGTTATAGGCGTATATACAAGCAAGGGGGAAGAACCTCTTAAAGAGTGAAAAAAGTGCCTCGATGGTCGTAAGTGTGTTCACACACATCACTACCAAAATATATCAACAAATCCTCCCTAGGAGTGATGTGGTGAACAAGAAGTTGACACTCATGTATAAGGAAGAGCAAAGCTATGTGGAATCAATCCACAAAAGGAAGTAAGCCCAAAGCTTTGTGGAAAGCTTCAAACTTCTCTCTATGCAAACCCTCTGTGAAAAAGGTCTTCAATTTTCTCTTGTGTGGGCACATATGCCTAATTCATCTCTCGAACAGAGAACCTCTTCCTGGCATGAGAACCTCTCCCTAGCCTAATGATAATGCACCTCAAAATGCTTTATGCGAGCATGGAATAGAGGTGCAACTTTTGATGTGCTCTAACTATGAGTAAAGATAGTGGTGGAAAAAGATTGACCAACACCCAAATCAGCCAAAAGGTGTCTGATCCACACACACACACTCAGCAGTCGCTATGAAAGCTGCCCTATACTCAGCCTCACAACCAGAAGTGGCCACAATAGGTTGCTCTTTGCACAACCAAGATATACGTGAGGTACCAAGCATGAAGCAAAAACCACTAGTGGATACATGAGTGTCATATCAACCAGCCCAAACAGAGTAAAAAAAGCATGTAAATCACAATAGTGATCCCCCCTTGGGATAAGACAATCCAAGTAGTCAGGTACCACTCAAATAGTGAAAGATGCATTTAGTCACCTGCCGATGCTTAGCACTTGGGCAGTGCATAAACTTTCTCATCTACGAGATAGCAAACTGAATATTAGGCCGATTTATGCATAAATAAATCAAGCATCCAACTACCCACTAATAGAACACAACATCATATACATCTCCATTATCATGAAGAATCAACCATAAACTTTTTTCCACAGGAGTGGCAATAGGTTTGCAGTCTTCAAGGCCAAAATGTTGCAGTAATGTGTCAAAATATCTTGTTTGACACAAGCTATTCTGTGATCAACTTGCATAAAATGAATGCCCAAATAATGATGCAATGCCCCAAATTTGACTTCTCAAAAGAGGCATGCAAATCAACCTTAAAATCAGGAATATTCTTCTTATTAAGAACAATGAGAAACATGTCATCAACATAGACAACAATGATTAGAAGCACATCATTTGCATATTTAACATGTAAGGTGTTCTCGGTTGGAGTGTTCTCAAAACCATGTGCAATCAATTTGGCATGTATCTTTCATACCAAGCACGTGGTGCTTGCTTCAAATCATATAATGCCTTTTTCAACCTCTACACTTTGTTTTCATGTCGTTTCTGTAGAAAACCACGGGGCTCAAACACGTACACTTCTCCATGTAACTCACCATTCACAAATGTTGTTTTAATGTCCAACTAATGCGCATTTGAACCATGATGAGTTGCCTTCCTTTCAGGTGCCTTTTTCATTTTGGGAGGAGGATCTTGTATATTTTTTGAGATAAAAAGAAGGCAAATCCGATGTTCATGGAGGATATGCATGAGATTGGATCTCCAATTTTCAAAATTAGAGATAAACAAGCAATAATAATAATAATAATAATAATAATAATAATAATAATAATAATAATAAGAATAATAATAAAAGTCAATGATACTTTACCGACCAAAGAGTATGTGACACACTTGTTGAAGTTTGAGTTCTATAGAAGTACACGAACAACACAAGGAAGAAGAAGAAGAAGCTTGAAGCACATCACACAATATTGAATGTATTACCAAGTGAATGTACAAAGATAAATAACTAGTTAGGGTTACATGCATATATACAAGCTAGAGAAAAAAACCTCCTAAAGAGGGGAACAAGTGCCTCGACGATCCTAAGTGTATTCACACACATCACTATTGAAATATGTCAAAACATCCTCCCTAGGAGTGATTCGGTGAACAAGGAGCTCATACTCATAAGGAAGTGCAAAGCTATATGGAATCAATCAACAAAAGTAATTAAGCACAAAGCTTTTGCAAAAAGCTTCAAAATTCTCTATATGCAGAACCTTTGTGAAAAGGTCTTCAATGTTCTCTTGTGTGGGTACAGATGCCTAAATCATCTCTCCAATAGAGAACCTCTCCCTAGCATAATGATAATGCACCTCAATGTGCTTTATGCGAGCATGAAACATAAGGTTCCTTGCAACTTCTAGGTGCTCTAACTATCAGTGAAGATAGTGGTGGCAGAAGACTAACCAACACCCTAATCAGCCAAAAGGTGTCTTAGCCACACACACATACACACACACACACACACACTCAATAGTCATTGTGAAAGCTACCCTAAACCCAGCCTCACAACTAGAAGTGGCCACAATAGGCTGCTTCTTGCTCAACCAAGATATACATGAGATACCCAGCATGAAGCAAAAACCACTAGAAACCAGCCCAATCAGAATAGAAAAAAGTATGTATATCTGGTGATAGTGATCCCCCTTAGGATAAAACAATCCAAGTAGTTGTGTACCATTCAAATAGCGAAAGATGTAGTTAGCTGCCTGCCAATGCTTGGCGCATAGGCAATGCATAGGTGTGCTCATCTATGAGATAGCAAACTGAATATCAGGCCAAGTTATGCATAAATAAATCAAACATCCAACAACCTGGTAATAGAAAACAACATCAAATACATGTCCATCATCACGAAGAATCGACCATAAACTTGTTTCCATAGGAGTGGCAATAGGTTCGTAGTCTTCAAGGCCAAAATGTTGCAATGATGTGTTAATATATCTTGTTTGACACAAATTTATTCCATGATCAACCTACATAAAATGAACGCTCAAATAATGATGCAAATGCCCCAAATCTGACATCTCAAAAGAGACATGCAAATCAGCCTTAAAATCAGCAATATGCTTCTTATTAGGACCAATGAGAAACATGTCATCAACATAGAAAACAATCATTAGAGGCACATCATTTGCATGCTTAACATAGAAGGTGCTCTCGGTTGGACTATTCTCAAAACCATGTGCAATCAAGTAGGCATGTATCTTTTCATACCAAGCACATGGTGCTTGCTTAAAATCATATAATTCCTTTTTCAACTTGCACATTTCATGCCCTTTCTCCACAAAACCACAAGGCTCAAACATGTACACTTCTTCATGTAAGTCACCATTCCAAAATTTTCTTTTAATGTCCAACTGATGTACATTCCAACCAAGTACCATTCTTCATAATTACATCATATTTTGATTACAGAAAACCATCCAATTTTCTGAATTTAGTTCTTCATCAAAAGAAACAAGTTCATTCTCATCACGAAGACTATACAAAGCCATAGCATAGCAATCTAATGCAAAAGAAAGCACTATGAGAGCCTGAACAATTATGATATGACAAATGTGCATCTAATTTGCTATCGTACGAAGTTTGCACCAACCATTTAGGCATAGTTTTTTCTTCCTCTATATCAATCCTCTTATCAACAAGTGCATCATGTAGCTCTCCATTAGAAATGGAATGATCTACATCATCAGGTGGAACCTATAAAGCCTAAGAAATGGCCTCATTTTTAACAACACTTGATTGTCCACCTATAAAAAGAGTTAGCAAAGTGACATACACATCATTGGAGCTAATTGATGTCTCCTTAGTACATGAAAGTAATGGCTGAATTACATCTTCCACAAAAACAACATCATGGATAACATGGATGATACAGATGATAGCCTTTGCTTTCATAATTGTACCCATCAAAAATACATTTCATTGCTTTATCATCCAATTTCTTGCATTATTGTTTAGGCATGAATGCATATGCCAAACAACTAAAGACATGTAGATGCGCAACACATGGATTCCAAGCATGCCATGCCTCATATGGAGTTAAAGAATGCAATGCTTTAATGGGACACCCGCTAAGTACATATGGTGCATGCATAACAACCATAAGCCCGAAGCTATGTGGTAAAGCTTGACTTTTGACCATACACCTTGCCATTTTCATGACTGACATGTTCTTTCTTTCAACAACTACATTCTATTGAGGTGTATGTAACACTTGACACTAATGTTTTGTCCCATGTTTAGTCATAAATGCATTAAAATTAGAAGACATGTATTCCCCCCTTGATCAGAACAGAGGGTGCCCATTTTGCATGTTGAGAGATTTTCGGCCAAAACCAAAAATTGTTTAAAGCACATAAACACTTCAGACTTTTCTTTCATTGGATACACCCATGCATGCTTGGAAAAATCATCAATGAATGTCACAAAGTAAAGGTAGTTCACAAAAGAAGGTGTCTGCATAGGACCCTAGGCATCAATATGAACAAGCTACAATTTTTTAGTAGCTTGAACATAACCTTCTTTTGGGAAGGAGGAATGCTGCATTTTTCCCAAAATAGAGCCTTCACAAACATGTTCACAAGGTGCCTCAGGTTTGGGCAAAGAGGAAACCATTTCAGATTTCTACAGACATAGCAAACTAGAAAAATTCAAATGACAAAAGCATGCATGGCAAGCTTTGCATATGACATAGTTGAGAATCTTGAAGAACACCATTCGTTAGATCATGAACTGTACATCTTGAAGTATTTTGATAGCAATGCACCTCAATGGAATCTCCTTCTTGAGAGTTCCACGAGGATACCCTCAACATTAGAAAACCTACATCTAGATGCCACAAACTGTATTCCCCATAGAGCCTAGAGAATATGCTGAACACACAATACACAGAGAGCACGAACAAAGATTTCTTGGGGTGTTACAAATGTGATCAAACTTATAGTCTATGGCTGACCAGGATACTATATGTTTTATTAAAGAATATATACAAAAGTGTCCGATGACCATTTGGCCTTTCACATGGACAGTAATGATAACAATTTCCCACTAAATGCCAATATGGCCAAAGTGTTTATGGGAGAAAAATAAAGAATGATGAAGAATACCTGAGTGTAAGTATACAAACTATACCTCCCACCTGATGGACATGTTACACAATGTACAAGTAAGTGTGTAAGATCATGGATCAAGTAACCCCCATCAAGTGACAATAGTGGCGAAAGCTATCCTATGGTAGATCTTAGTAAAATCATATGCAACATTATCTCTAGTAAGAATAATGTGCTTAGTGGCTAAGCAGTCTCTAATGAAGTGATACCACACCTCAATGTGCTTATTCTTTCCATGATAGACTAGATTTATAGCCAATGCAATGGCACTATGACTATCACTGAGCAAACGAGGTACATGGTGAGGTAGACCTATATCACAAGTAAGAGGGGAAAGCCACAATGCTTCCTCACATGCCTCACTCACTGCAACATAATCTACTTCTATAGTGAAAACAATTGCACATTCTTGAAGACAAGATCTCCAAGAGATAGCACCTCCAACAAAATGAAAAATGTACCTTGATGTAGTGTTATGATTATCTACACAACCAATGTAATCAGAATCTTTGTAACCAGCAATGGATGCTTTCCCTCTACCTAAGCATAGACACTTGTTCTTAGTGCCATTCAGATATCTCAAAATCATCTTGACCACTTCCCAATACTTCTTGCAAGGATTGGACATATATCTGCTCACAACTCCCATTGCAAATGTGAAGTCTAGTCTTGTAGCTACCATAGCATACATGAGACTACCAACAACAAAGCGATAAGGAATTTTGTTCATGAATATATTTTCCTCATGTGATTTGGGGCAATAATCCTTTCTTAATTTCACATATATGGATGAAGGTGTACTCAATGCCTTTCCACTCTCCATATCATAGCTGTGACTTACTTTGGATATGTACTCACTTTGAGACAAGTTTAAGCATCTTTTACTCCTACCACGAGTAATGTGCATACCAAGAATATGTTTAACATCCCCCAAATCCTTCATATCAAATGTCTAACTCAATTTCTTTTTTAGAATTGACAAGTCATAAGAGGATTTCCCAACAATCAACACATCATCAACATAAAGTATCAAGCATATTTGCTGATATATTTAGGTATTGATGTGTTGAACACACTAGGACCGCTATCGAAAGGATTTTATCACTCTTATCGACATTCAAAAAATTAAAAATTCTCTTCCAAAGTGGTCATCTCTAAACTCTTAAAAATCTTTTTGATATGAATTATTGAATTGAGTAATCTCTCTCTTTAGTGCCTATAGGATGAAGAAGTTGAACATATGCTTTGATCAAAATAGGAGCAGATCATTGAACCTTCATTGGAACCCTCCACTTTATCTCTATTTATACCCTCCATACATAACCTTTTTGCAAACAAGAAAACCCTAAGTGTGTACTCTAGCTTTAGGTAAATCTATTTCATTCCATGTGTGTGAGTCCCAAAGACGGTCAAACTTTATATATGAGTTACCTTGAGTGTATGTGAGTAATCAAGTTAATGTGCATAAATTTATGTCCATACATCTATGCATGGATAGTCATTGATGTTCGTATGTGCCCCTTATGCCTTGAATATTTATGTATATGCTTGTGTGTGTGTATATTTATGTGTTCTAACCCTAATAAAAAATATTATAAATGTGTGATGTGTGTGTGTTTATAAAAAATTGATTCAATATATGTTAATCTATGTTAGAAATTATGTTAATATATGAATGGTTTATAGTTGATTTAATAAGTACAACTAGTAAACAATATATTTGGTATAAAAAATCTTAATTTATGTTAATAATTTTAACTTAGTATCTATGTTAATATATGGAATATGAAATGTGTTTTATGTACGTATGTGTGAATTTAGTAAGTTAGCACGTATGTGTATAAATATAGTATATATGCCAAATACAATGACGTGTGTACGGTTACTAAGAGTAGAGTGTGTGCACGCATATGTGTGTGTCTAGGTATATATATGTGTGTTCTGTGTATGGTATTCTCTAATTTATTTATTTATTTATTTTTTTTTTTTGAGAGAGAGAGAGATTCTTCTTCTCCCTCACCCTCCTTTGCTACTGCCGAAGTAATAGATGAGCACACATGCTACACACACGCACACACACACAAAGAGAGAGAGAGAGAGAGAGAGAGAGAGAGAGAGAGAGAGAGAGAGAGAGAGAGAGAGAGAGAGAGAGAGAGAGAGAGAGAGAGAGAGAGAGAGAGAGAGAGAGAGAGAGAGAGAGAGAGATCCTCTTCTTCTTTCCCTTCACCCTCCTTCCCTACTATGGAAGTAAGAGATGAGCACACATGCCACACACACAAAGAGAGAGAGAGAGAGAGAGAGAGAGAGAGAGAGAGAGAGAGAGAGAGAGAGAGAGAGAGAGAGAGAGAGAGAGAGAGAGAGAGAGAGAGAGAGAGAGAGAGAGAGAGAGAGAGGGAGAGAGAGAGAGGATATCATCCCCTCTTGACTTCTGAAGGCTAGAAACATTGAAAGGTGCAGAGAGGGAGGGAGGGAGGGAGGGAGGGAGGGAGGGAGAGAGAGAGAGAGAGAGAGAGAGAGAGAGAGAGAGAGAGAGAGAGAGAGAGAGAGAGAGAGAGAGAGAGAGAGAGAGAGAGAGAGAGAGAGAGATAGAGAGAGAGAGAGAGATATGTTGATTGCTCCCCCTGCTAGATTCTTCCAAACATATTGCAAAGAGAGAGAGAGAGAGGAAGAGGTTTTCATCTTCTTCCCCTCCTCCAGACGGCAACAACGAACACTATGGTGTTGTTCACAGAGAGAGGAGGAGGAGAGGGAGAGATAGAGATAGAGATAGATAGATAGATAGATAGATAGATAGATAGATAGATAGATAGATAGATAGATAGATAGATAGATAGAGAGAGATCAAATGATCCCAACTACTATAGGCTACAGACATTGAAAGGCATAGAGAGAGAGGGGGAGAGAGGGAGAGATAGAGATAGAGATAGATAGAGAGAGGGAAAGAGAGAGAGAACCTTTGCTTCCCCCTTCTTTTGGTTGCTTTGAGATCAAGATTAATTTCCAAGCATAAACATTGAGAGAGAGAGGGTGAGAGAGAGAGAGAGAGAGAGAGAGAGAGAGAGAGAGAGAGAGAGAGAGAGAGAGAGAGAGAGAGAGAGAGAGAGAGAGAAGGAGAGAGAGAGGTTGAGGACCTCCTTTTGATTACTACAAATGGACCATGCAGAGACAGTAGAGATGACACTTCGAGAAGAACTTGTATGGAGCACTAACAATGGAAATGTGCAAGGCATCATAAGATCACACCGTGCAGAGACAATAGAGATGACACTTCGTGAAGGACTTGTCTAGAGTACTAGCAATGGAAATGTGCAAGGCATCATAAGATCACTCTTGTAGTGGAGACTACATGCACATAGAGAGACAGAACTTGGATATCACCTACACAAAATCTGTTACGACAAAGAATTGCGTTCACATAGAGAGAGAGAGAGTGTGTGTGTGTGTGTGTGTCTTTCTTTGTATTGTTTCCTAAAGCAAGTTCTTACAGAGTTCTATCTCATCCAAGATTTGAATAGCAAGGGAGTGTGTGAATGCTCGTTGAGAGAGTGTGGATATGGGAACCTTCTTTTCAGGCTACTGTGAACAATTGAAAGCGTAGGTCAGAAGCAGACACACAGTGCACATTCATGAGAGAGAGAGAGAGAGAGAGAGAGAGAGAGAGAGAGAGAGAGAGAGATGCTATAGATTATCCTTCCCCCATCCGGGTGCTGCAGATTGGCACTATTGGAGATTAGGGATCGTGCACACAGAGAAGAGATTAGGGGAGAGAATAGTACTCGGACACATGAAAGATGCAAGTAGATTGATATTTGAGAGATTAAAGAGAGAATGAGAGAGAGTGAGTGAGTGAGTGAGAGAGAGAGAGAGAGAGAGAGAGAGAGAGAGAGAGAGAGAGAGAGAGAGAGAGATTGGGTTCTTTTGTGTTGCAAGCAATGCACACAACATATATTTGATGATAGATAGATAATGGGAGAGAGAGAGAGAGAGAGAGTATTTTGATGCATCGACTTCTATGATAATCCCCCACAAATCTATTTTCATTAAAGCAAGGAGGTCGTATCAATTCATGTGTTTTTGATCCTTTTTTCTTTTTATTGATGTGCCTTGTTTCTATTGATTTGATGTTTTATATACCAAGTTCCCTGAACTTACGAGAGGTGTATCCAATGTTAATTGCTATAGTAAATAGGGTGATGTGTGTAAGAATTGGATGCTGTGTCGAATGGGAGTCTAGGTTGATTTTTCATCAACCTCATATGCATATATTTATGCTTATGTTAGCACAAGAAAAGGAATGGTAGAAGGGATGTTCATGAGAGAGAGTGCATGTGCATTTATGTATGTGTGCATGTAACTAAGTGGATGTTTATGGGTGTGCATGCGCATGAGTGGCATAAGTGCATGAGTGATGTGTGCATAAGTGCATGAGTGATATGTGCATGTGCATAGTGAGTGTATGCATGTGCATAAAGATGAATGCATGAGTGCATTAACGTGCATGAGGAGTATGTAAGTAAATGAATATATATATGAGATATGAGCATGTGCATGAGTGTGCTGTTAGGAGTTGGTGTGGACGACCACTTTAATTGTAAAAATGTAATTTCTGATGTAATGGGAAATGAGAATTTATGGAGATTCTAAGATTTTTGGGAGTTCGTAATTTCGATGATTATTGTATTTATGAAATTCATAATGGTGTGCGGAGATTACGAAGAAGTTCAATGATGTCAAGGACGGTAGGCATTCCATAAGTGACGAGTACAAAGAACAAAGATATGCAGAACACTTAAGTTTGTGAAGTTTGCAAGATAATACTCAGCAGAATTATTTGTAAGAAAATGATGTAATCCAATGCTATGTGCTCTGAGTAATCAAAACTCTATTTTCTACTATCATAATTCTATTCTATCCGTATATTGCTAATGTGATGAAGTGCTATTGTATGAAATGGTAATGCATATATTGTAAGGAACAAAAATGCATGTTTATGAATACTGTGTATCCGTAAATTCCCATTCCCGAACCTATATAATTGGGTACTGTAGTATTGTATGGAACAATAAGGCCCAAACATATTGGCGACCACGATGGGATGGGTAACAAAACACAGCACAAAGTGGATTGATGCCATTGTGAAGCAATAAAGAGTACTTGAAAAAGACCTATCATCATGAGTATCTAGATGAATTCCTTCAGCAGACCCTAGCAATAGTGAAACTTGAAGATATTCCTCTCGAAGATGCAATAACCATACCAGAGGAAGTGTTGTATTGGGTGGAAACTGGAGTTGTACCTCGGAGGCTTTTGAAAAATTTGCTCTTTGAGTGGAAGGATGGCAAGGTAACCAAAGTCTTGCGGCAAGGGGAATTCAGTGGAACCAACTAGCAAAGCCACCTGCAAGAAGAAATATACCCTGTTGAAGTAGGCCAAAGCGGCGGTAGCGAACCCCTGCCAGAGTTGCAGTTAGCCCTAGTTCCTTCGACTCAATTCGGTACCTTAAAGATGCTTGGAAACTCGATGGCACACAGAAATCAATTGCCAAGGCTAAATTACACTCATTTTCATGGGTGAGTGGACGAGGACCCGCATGTGTATGTACGCACATTTGAAAATCAATACATATGTAATCATTGTAACTTACATGATGATAGGCATAAGTTCCAGGTATTCCAAGTCATTCTAGCAGGTGATGCAGTGAAATGGCTTAACGAGTACCCTTTAGATTATTTTTTGACCTATAATGAGTTGAAGGACGCTTTCTCAGAGTGATTCTGGACCGCCAAGAGCATCTTGGAGCTATATTCTTCACTCCAGTATATGATGAAGAAAGGAACTATAGGACAGTATGTGTCAGATTTTAGTTCCATGATGCGACAGTTCTCGACCGACAAATGTCCTGAAGAAATATTAACAGAATTTTTTGTCAATGGACTTCAACCACCTATGAAAGAAAAGATTTATATGTACATGTTGGATCAATCTTGTACACTCGATCATATCATAGACTACATCATAAGGATGGACCGAAAAATACAATTTGCCAACTTGGGCTCTCAAAAGACTAATTTAGTGTTCCAGAAAGGTAAGACTCTAGAGAAGCAGTTGTATTGTTTACGGTGCAAGAATGCAGACCATATCACGATCGACTATGCATTGAACCAGGTATTTTATCCAATTTGTAACAAGACTAATCATAACTTAGAGGAATGCAGTTTTAATGCAAGAAACACACTAGTTGCTATTGGACAAGTGGATGTACCTTCGTGGAAATGGAATGCAATTGGATATAAGCCACAAACCTCCTCGGGACAATGGTAGGAGAGTCAAGATATTAGATTTTTAGGATCATCAAAGTAATCTAGTCCACAACAATTTCCAAAGCAATGGCATGGTTTCAGGAAAAATTTACAAGAATTCAATCGAGGACGGAGGTTACAAAAACTTGGACCAGGTTCTTCAAGAAACTGACCAATTCACTGCTAATCCTATTTGCAATATGGCCACAAACGATGGGAATGCGAGGAGGCCAAAGATTATGATCAACCAAAACAAGAAGCTAAGCTTAAGGCACCCAGGGCCAATGTGGTGACTCTAGAGTATTTAGAATCTTCAACATCAGTGGTTACTAGGTCACAGAAAGAGTATCATAATGGACAGAAATTGGATTATCTAGCACCCCAAGAGTAGAAGCAAACACTTAAGAAAGCAGCAAAGTGGGCTACCAAGTATCCACCGCACTATGTAGAGCCTCTATTAGTCCTAGTGCAACATTCTAGAAAGAAGTGAAAGAAGCACAATTGATAAGAAAACTAATGAAACTATTCATGAGACAAAGGAGAATTCTGGACCACCAACATATTCACCTATATCCGAAGTGTCACAGGCTAGGTCTACAGATCATGAGTCTACTAGAAGGTTTCGGAGTCTGTGGTTCAGGATGGAATAGAAACAAGGGAATACATACCTCAGAACATCAGTGGATGGCGAGTATTGTGAATTCTTACAGGATTCACATATCAAACTGTCGTTGGGAGCCTTACCACTACAACAGATCGGCCGTATAGCGAGGTTTTTATCGAGGGAAATGAACGCGCATATTTTTGCCCCGATGTCTGTGTAGGTGTCGATATGCGCATCAGTATTAAACCATCAGTATGGGCGTCGGTATAAGCATCAGTATGGGCATCGATATGGGCGTCGGTAATATCGATGCCCATACCGATGCCTCTGTTGAGTGTACCATCGCGTATACCGGTGCCCACTGGGTGTACCGATGCTTATTCTGATGACGGTACTGGGAGTACTATCGCTTATACCGACGACCATATCTGCAAATTTTTTTTTGAGCAAAGTGTGTTGTCTTTTGCTACAACAACATTACCATGATGTTGCTTAGCAAAAGACAATACACTCTGCCCAAAAAAAAACGGAGTACATGTGATGTGTACTCTAATGTCAACCAAAATATGATTTTATAAAACAAAATATTATTGGAAACAAAAGAGATAATCAGAATGAACGATGAACCATGTACAAAAAGAGTTATATATTTCATAAATGAAGCATGTACAAGAGTGTGGCAAACCACTGTCATATATGATGCTTTTACAAAATGTGGCAAAGCAATGCATTGCCATATAAAAATCAAATACAAAATTTTGGTGTGTCACTGCCATACACATGCAAAGAACGTTCCATATCAACAGTCCTGCAACAAAGAACATTAATGAAATGAGATAAATTCACATGAAATTTACAAACAACAAGTAAAAACCAAGTTTATAAATTAATCACCTCATCGCAAATGCTCCCATGAAACGACCGCAACACATCCCTCCAAGTCCTCGAAAAGTGCAATCAATCCATGATGATATCCATAAGCCTCCTCTGTTCGTGTTGGAGGACGACCCATTGCCAGATCCCACAACAAATATACAAAGCATTAGAGGAACATACATGAAAAACTTAACACAAACAAATTCAATAAATCAAATGGTACTTACAAACTTGTGACGCATCGTGTCATATCCGTTGCTGCCCAAATGTGATGGTCCAACCGTATCTAAACGTGTGGCTGTGGCATCTCTCTACTGGCAATATCGGTCAGGAGTTTGTTGCTGCTCGTTGCGAATCATATCCCACTCCTTAGCATCTAGCCATATAGGCTTTGGTGAGCCTGCTCTAAAAGCATCATGAGCCTCGGATCGTCGATTGGACATAACTTCATGTGCGGTGTGCAGAATCCACTCTAAACTGACAAGGGGCTGCCCATCAGCTGGTCGGAACTCCTGATAAATCATCTGTGTGATATAATTCTTCGGATCTTTATCTTGTTCACTCCATTTCAACATGATAGAGTGTCCAAACTGTATGGAGCAAAGGTGTCGTATACGTGTACGCATTGCTTTGCCAATCGCATCCATCACCGGAGCTCCATCTTTGATACTATATACCTTGGAGTCATCATGGTCATGAGCATCCCAAGGTGTACATGGTGTTCCACATGGTGTACTGCATGGCGTACCTACATCTGAGGTACTCGTCCTAGGAGTAGAAGCTGGCGACACAACGTCTGTTGCACTGCCTCCACAACAACCTGTTTGACATTGGTCTACAGAGATCATTCCATGTGTGTGTGGGACGAGGGCTAGTTAGCCAAGGTCCTAAGCTAGGGGGTATATCCTAAGGTATTTGATGGTTAGTGGGGATGAGTGTTGCATGCTGGCCACATGGTGACACTAGATCATTCTAGATCACTGCTATTTTAGATACAAGAGGATATAAATGGATGGGAGGAGAGTGGCACACACATCATTCACATGTCTTCTTTTGAGGAGAGCCTCACACTTGGTATTAGAGCAGGTTTTTGTTGAGCTAAAATTAGATGAAATCTTTGAGTAGTTGGAGCATGCATGCATGTTTCCTTTCATCGTTGTCGTCATCTTGTTGGAGATCCCAGAGTTACTCGAAGAGCAATCGCTGTCACCTTTGGGGTGTAGAAGCAGAGGATAAAAAGGAAACAAGGATGCAATACTTCTGCAACCAGCAGGCCCTGCCAAAGTATAGCGGCAGTGAATCACACAACTGCGCATCCATCTGCTGTAGTTTCCGCATGCTTCGTGTGGGATTCGATCTCTAAACATGGTGTTGACAACTCTATTAGTTAGCCAAGTCGGCTGATGCACCAGTTGTGCAAGATTTCGTGGGTTCAATTTGTTTATACAGATGAAGCACGTTCCTACCTCTCATATGCAATACAGTTACTGATCTGTATGCGTTTCAAGCTCAACTTCGATAGACATATTAATCATTTGGAGAAGTTGTCTGCAAACACTGCTGTTTGAAATTTTGTTTGAGGGCTTTGCTTAATTGAGTTAGATTGTATTATCTAGTGTCACTAAATTAGCCCTATCTTAAGCATCCAATCTCCAAATCAAGAAATTTTTGTTGCTCTAGATAGCTCTTTCTAAACTCTTTCCATAGAGCAGCTGCAAGCCATACTTTGGGTCCAAATATTGTCTGCAACAGAGGTTGGAAGTGGACTGTTCTTCATCGAGCACCTTCAACGAAGCATTTCTTGAAGACTTATGCAATCCACGAACCAAAGGGAGTGAATAATCTACCCGTAGCTCTTCAATTGGGTGCTTCAAGAATATCAAAAGAATGTGAGATAAGTATTTGGTCAATATTTGGTTGATTATTTTTGTTGATTATACATATTAGAAGTATTCTTGCATACGTGTAGAATGACGTAAGTAGAGATGTATGGTCGATGCTTGAGCTTTTCTTACAGGTGGTAAGTATCAGCAGGTATCGCCAGGTATCGACAAGAGGAATATATATTGATTGAGGGCATGTAGAGCCCAACAACATACTGGAAAAGTTTTTAATTGCAGGTGTTCATTGAGAAGACAAAATAGATCATGCCTACCGGCACTGATGATTTGATTTTGTTGAATGCTTGACGCTTTTTCAAAATTATTTCGGCTTTTAAAGTGACGCCGTTAGGTTGCCGAAATTTCTAAAATATTAGCATGCATGTGCATTAAAGTTTAGGAAACATATTAAAGTTTCTTTCTTTTGTCTTTTTCTGTTAAGCAAAAGCTTTGACTGGTTCTTTTTCCGCTTTCCACTAGTATATACGATTGATTAGTATATTAAAAAAAAAAAGAAAAGAGAGAAAACCAAAAGAAAAGTTACTTGCCTTTATTCCTAGTATAGAATCCGAACCATCATCACCTACTAGGACAGATACCCTTATGCCAGAACCTCCAGTTCATCCAATTCAAGCTATGAATAATAGAATTTCATTCTTAGAGAGTTCTCTTCAGGATATCTTGGAACACGTGCGTGGTTCCAAGAAAGAAGAAGAGCCGCTCGATTTTGATTTGCCAGAGATGGAGGTAGATGCTCCAGATGAGCATCAAACTTCAGAAGTCCCTAGAGATAGCGTCTTAGTTAGAGAAGCCAGATGGCAGCTTAAGGATCTTAAGTCGCCAAGATATCATGGCTCAACTAGCGCTAGGACTACTGATGCAGTTAAGCAGTGGCTCAGCAAGTGGAAATAGTGCTTTTGCCTATGTCATATCACTGATGATAGGCACAAGATTTAGCAGGCCACTTATAACCTTATGGACGTCGCACATAGGTGGTGGCGAAAGATAGAGCAGGGTAAGAAGGAGCCTATGAGATGGGATCAATTTAAAATCCTATTTTATAACAATTTTGTGAATCAATCAATTCAAGAATACACAGATAGGTATAGAGAGGTACTTCTTAAAGTACCTAATACCATTCCAAAATTTCTTCAAGTCCGTAAGTTTGTTTTGGGACTCAGAGAAACTATCCGACCTTTAGTGAGGAAGGAGCGGTGTCAGTCTTTGGCACAGGCCACAGAGATTGCCTTGGTTTATGAGGACGGTCACAGGAGCACAGGTTCCCAAGGCCAAAGATCCCCTTGGACTAGGGTTTGCCGACCTTTCCATACTTCGATTCCTGGTTCGGTCAGTGCATAGCTTTCTAGGGAGGCTAAGCAAGTGCACATGATCCAGATAGTCTCAGGAGGAAAGAGAAAAGTGTCTACTCTGGCTGAGAGGGCATATAACTGATCTATTCTTACCCCTCAACAGAAAGAGAAGGCAATGAAAGAGGGTTTGTGCTATGGTTGCTTAGGGAAGCACTTGTATAAGGATTGTCCTAAAAAGAAAAAAATAGCAGCCACCATAGTCATAAATCCAACTCAGGCAGGGGGTGGGAGTGAGGATGAGTTTGGGGATTCCCCGTCTCCATTATCATCTCCCATAGTGGCCATGACGATCAGTAAAAAGGTTCCGACTGTGCAAGATGTTGTGCTTTCGCCAGTGGCACAGAAAGGATACCAGTTCCCAGACACTGAGCTTATTGTCATGACAAGAGTCATGGCAGGACAACCTCTCAAGGTACTCTTTGACACAGGTTCGACTCATAATGTTATTAGTTCCCGATTAGTCAAGAGATTACGCTTAGACACGGTACAGTCAGATTATACTTATATCGTAGAGCTAGCCGACGAGAAGAGAACTGAGACTTGGGATAGATGAGTAGTTGATCTTCCTATTTAAATCCAGTCCTATGAGGACAGATTGGACTTTGAGATAGTGAGATTAGCTCGATTCAACATAGTTCTTAGTAAGAAGTGGCATGCGAGGAAGAAACCAGTCATTGATTTTGCTTCGCATGTGTATCAGTTTGAGCATGAGGGAAGGATATTACTGATTCGTGGAGAACCAGATCTCCAAGAGAAGCGATTGGTGACTGCAACCAAGTTGCTCAAAATTGATTGTAAGTATATCTATTTTCTTTATTTCACGTATTTGTCGTATGTTGAGATGGATTCATGCAGTCATGGAGACTCAAGTTGGAATGCTCCAACACTTTCAGCCAAAGTGAGAGTAGAAGTCCAAGAGCTGTTTTTAAAGGAATTACCATCAGGTTTGCCTCCTTGCAGAAATATGGAGCATATAATCGAATTGGTACCAGGAGCGAGTCCGACCGCTCGACCACCATTTCGAATGAGTTTGCAAGAGGAAAATGAAGTCCGCAAGGTCGTGGACGAGTATCTTCAAAAAGGGCTCATTCGACCCAGCTATTCACCCTTTGCTGCACCAGTTCTTCTTGTGAAGAAGAAGGATGGACCTTATAGGATGTGTGTCGACTATCAAGCACTCAATAAGATCACTATTAGACATAGATATCCCATGCCCCTGATTGATGATCTTTTGGATGCTCTAGGTGGAGCCATTGTGTTTAGTAAGATAGATTTAAAGAGTGGCTATAATCAGATTAGAGTAAAATATCATGATGTACATAAGACAACTTTCAGGACCCATTTTGGCCATTATGAGTATTTGGTCATGCCCTTTGGATTGACAAATGCTCCAGCTACATTTATGATGTTAATGAATGATATATTACGACCTTTCATAGGAAAGTGTGTTGTTGATTTTGTGGATGATTTGCTAGTGTATAGTGGGATTGTGCATGAGCATGAAAATTATTTAAGATTTGTGTTGAATATTTTAAAAGAAAATCAACTATATGTAAATCCGGAAAGGACACAGTTGTTTCTTCTGAGGATAGAGTATCTAGGGCATGTGATTTTAGCTGATGGGGTTTAGATGGATCCCAAGAAGGTATTAGTCATTTTAGCATGGCCTACTCCTCAAGATGAGGGGAAGTTACAGTCATTCTTAGGACTTTCTGGTTTCTATCAAAAATTCATCTCTTCATATTCGTCGATAGCAGCACCTATAACGAAATTACTTCAAGGCAAAATTCCATTTGCATGGAAGCAAGAGCAGCAAAAGAGTTTTGATACTCTGAAACAAGCTGTTTCAGAGGCTCCTATACTCAAAGTGGTGGATCCTCAAAAACCATTTGAGTTAGAAACCGATGCTAGCGGCATAGCCATAGGCGCAGTCTTGAGTCAAGATGGCAGGCCAATAGATTTTGAAAGTAAGAAGTTAAGTAGTGCACAACGCAATTGGCCGGTGCCTGAACAATAGTTGTATGCAGTGGTGCATGCACTTAAATTTTGGAGACACTATCTTTATGGTGCAGACTTTAAGGTATTCATAGATCATCATACACTCAAGTATTTTTGTAGTCAGCCAGATCTTCAACGCCGACAGGCTCGTTGGGCTGAGCTCATGCAGGAATTTCACATGGAAATCTTGTATAGAAGAGGCAAATAAAATATAGTAGCTAATGCATTATCTCGTATAATGGATCAGATGAGCTTTACAATTTTAGAAAGCTCATTGCTTAAAGAAATTAAGGAAGCACAGGTGGAAGATCCACATTTGTTATAGATAGTTAGAGCCATTAGCAATGACTCTATTTTAGGAGACGGGACAGTTCGAGCTGTTTCTTCTTCTATGAAAGCAAACAAGTCCATTCTGTATTCTAATTTCTCATAGCAGAATGGAATAGTGAAGCGGAAAGGAAAGGTTTGTGTGCCAGATTCCTGGGATTTGCGAAAGAAACTCATGCATGATAACCATGATGTTCCCTGCGCAGGACATCCTGGTGTTGACAAGACAATACAACTTGTTAGAAGAACATTTTGGTGGCCTGGATTAGCTAGAGATATCCATACTTATGTTCAACAATGCTTTATGTGCCAAGTTAAAAAAGCAGAAAGGGTAAAGACACCAGGTCTTTTACATACTTTACAAGTTCCAGATCATAATTGGGATAGTATATCCATGGACTTCATAGTGGGGTTACCGTGGACCCAAAGGAAGCGGGATACAATCCTAGTTGTGGTAGATAGACTGAGCAAGATGGCTCATTTTATACCTACGCAGGAGACGATAGAAGCTCCACAGGTAGCGGAGTTGTTTATCCAGCATGTCTTCAGATTGGATGGGTTACCAACATCCATAGTCTCAGATAGGGATGTTAGATTTACAGGACACTTCTGGAAGTTTGTATTTGATAAACTGAAAGTGTCACTAAAAATGAGTAGTGGTGATCATCCACATACAGATGGTCAGACCGAGAGGATCAACCAAATTGTAGAGGACATGTTGCAGGCGTATGTGTCTGAGAGATAGAAAGATTGGGATAGTTATTTGCCACTAGTAGATTTTGCTTATAACAATAGGCCTCACAAGGTGACTGGGATGTCTCCTTTTGAGATGAACTATGGCATGAATCCCACTGCTCCCAGTACCATAGGAATGCCTAAGAAATGTCCTAGTGCTTCTTAGTTCTTAGCGAATTTCCAAGCAAACCTTGAAATAGCTAAAGCCAAGATGCAGCAAGCAGCTGATAGAGCCAAAGAGTATGCTGATAGGAAAAGATCTCCTAGATCCTTTGAGGAAGGAGTTCAAGTCTTCCTTCAGATACCGGCTAGATCTACTTCATTGTCCACAGGGAAGTGTAGTGTTGTTATAAGGGTTGCCCACAATTTCCTCATGCAATGGCACCCTCTAGCCCTCATAAAAATATCTCTTTTTGTATTTAGGAGAGGTCCATATGAACACTCTCCTAAAAACCCCTTTTTGATATTTCCCTTTGGCTATGGTTTGGAAGCCTCTCAAATAAAGTAGTTTTGGCACACATATATAAATTCCCACGTAAAACTTTCCCACGCCTACATCTTTGAAGAGAGTGGGTTGTTAGAGAATATTTTCCAAGATTTAGAAAGATATGAGCATGTGCTCATTTTTGACTAGTCAAAAAGAACACATGGGAGAATGAGCTGAGCCTATAAATAGAGGCTATTTCTTGTAAAGAGGGGCCCCTTGGCCATGGCCTTGGCCTCCATTTTGGTAATGGAAGAAGGTGTCATTTGCTACTCTCCTGTTTCCTTGTGTGCAAGGCGATGATCTTGGTGTATGGATTTGCATGTGTGTGTGCATGATTGGGAGGATGTTCCCCTTGCTCCTTGTGACGTTGGCCATTGTTGCCATTGCTCCATGAGCGTGGGTGAACCTCTCCTCTCATTCTTTGCCCCAACTTGGAGAAACTTCTCACTTCCATGTGAGGCGGTTAGGGTTGTTGCTCCCCTTTTCTCAACAAATTTGGCGCCGTTGCCGGGGACGTCGGCCTTTAGCCGCTGGTTTCTCCAAGTTTGCGTGTCCATACTTCGTGAGATGCACCTTGACACTTGGAGGAGGATGAATACGTGTGGCCTTCGGTTGGTCTTGGGTACCCCTTATTTCTCAATTTTTTGAGTAGTTTTATCTTGTTTCTTTGTTTGCTACACACGAACACCCTCTAACCTCCCTCTCTCATTCTCTATCTCATACACATCAAATCTGGAATCACTTTCCATCTGTCTTATTCATTTAATGTTAAGCTGGTGGGTGAGTATCCTCCATGGCTCCCTCCCACTTTCCATTTCTTTTTCAAGTAAAAAAAAAAAAAAAAAGGAAAAAAAAACCATACGTTTGAGATCACAACGAATTTCTTTATGCATGCGTAGGATTCTTCATTGAATATGGCGGCATTTTCGAAGATCATGGGTTTCCTTTGAATAGTGTTGGGGCAGGTGCATTGAAATCATCAAAAGCTTGAAGTTAAGTATCATTGTAATTTACACCACGCACATATAGGCGGGGGTTTGGGGTTTCTCTCTCTTCTTTTAAGTCTTTGACAGATTCGTGCGAAGGCTGGGGGAGAGGAACATTCTCCTTTCCCTCCTTCTCTCTCTCATTATGTGAGACTCCGTCGGCTCTCTCTCTATCAGTCTGGAGCTTCCTTCATGCTGGAGGTGATCTTCTCCTTTGCGTGCCTCACTTCTGTGGCTGCGAGCACCTTTGGTACTTCCCCATCACTATGATCTATGATGGGTTGGGTGCCTCTGTTGCTCCTCTGTTGCTCCGCCATCACCGTGCTCCATGTTGCGGTTTATCTTGCTAAGGTTTTCCCTCCATCTCAGAGGTCGCTACAATTTTGGGGTCTGTTGTCTATGCGAGCTCACCCTTCGTGGCCATCTGCTCATGCACGACAGGGCTGTAGCTTCTCTTTTCTCCTGCGCGGACTCATTTTGGTGCCCTCTGGGTTGAGCCCTCATGCTCCCCCATTTTCTCACCAGAGTTGTTGATGTGGCCAAGTTCGTGGGCATGCTTCGCACGTTGAGCTTGGCTCCTTGAGAGGCTGGGCTTCTGTCTTCTATCAATATTAACGAGCGGGTTGGGCTTGGATTCCCCTTTTGTCCTGACTGAAGGTGGTGATGCCTATAGTTCGAGGCTTGCTTGATCTTTTCGCTGCCTACTTTCATGGATGCGCACTTTGTGAAAGCTGCCCTTTTGTATTTTCTGTGGTTTGTTATTATTAAATCTCTGTGTGACGATCGTCCTACGGTTGGAGTGATGCCCCCGATTGCTGTTTGCTCATGTATTGGGTTGAGCCTTGATACCCCAGTGCTTCTTTATGCAGATATGAGCTTGGAGCTCCCCCTTCTCTGGGTCGAACTCAGCTCTTAGCATCCCATACATACTATACATCGAATGTCTCTGTTCCGATGAACAGGTCCGGTTTTGCACACCCCTATAGATGTTTCACGAGGCTTTATAGGTGAGACTGGCGCTCCTCCATGTTTAAGATCTGAGCCATTGGCCCCCTGATGTGTGCGAACATATTCAGCTTCGGTTGCCTATGCAATCTCCTTTCTTGTGGTCGAAGGAAATCATTCTGCTACACGTATCAGTACTTGCGTTGGGTTCTTTATCACCATGTAAAGTTGTACCTTGTCTATCGAACATCACACAATGTTTCGTCAGTATGTGTATACTTATCAATATCGCCCATGACTGGATGTTCTTTGCGTGAATCTTTTCTGTGTTATACTTCAAGTGTTTGAATCAGGCTTATTTCCTACACAATGGTCGTGACTTGGGGTTGCGAGCTTTGCTCATTATTATTTGTTAATCTTCATGATGAGTTCTCTACAAGGTCTATATTGCTCACTCTCAACTTTTGACGGCTTGTCCATAACACCTAGAGACATGAGAAATTAGCACAATTGCCAGATCGGTATATTGCTGGACATGAGATATGATTGATAATCTTTCATTTGGTACTCATTTCTGGGGGGGTAAATCAAAATGATAGGGTAAATGATAGGGTTTGTTGTATCTAAATATGCAGGACGATAGTGCGACAGTGAATGGATCTTCATGTTGGTAATTGGAATTTTCTCCTCGATGGCAAGGCTCTATAATGATTGTCTATTCAATGGACTCTCTTTGTAGTTGCTCCAAGAGGATATTGTTGGTCATCATTGAAGAACTGCTCTTTTTAAAATATACCAAGGCTTATAATCTAGTGAGAATTTGTGACTGCTTAATTCGGTAAAAGAAAAGAAGGTTTGAAGCATTAACACCGTTGATGTTCATTTTTCACTAGAAATGATGCGGTCCTACTTTTCTAAAGAAGATGCGCTCTCAAATGCATTTGTTTCATGATTAAGAAAACCCCTTAACTTTTAATTGACATAGATCAGTTGATGATTGATGGAAATCATGTCATTGTGTTTTTGCTTGCAAATATAGCTACAGGAGTTATCGATGCCTAGATCTCATCTTTGTTCAATCGGTTTGTATGGGATTGCTAATACTGTTTGCCCTTTCCTACCATCAGTCGTTCTTTGGTAAAGCCTCATTGCAATAACAATTTGAAGATGATATGAATGAGCTTGCTTGGGGTTCCCATTTTCCATGTCTGGATGGATCAGATTACTTGTCATTTTCACATGGTCAGGTTTAACAGTAAGGTAACACGGAAGTATGGCTCGGTGAAGTGTTGGTGCGATTGCCTATGCAGGGTTGGTGTCCATATTCCATTGTTTAGAGAAGACCAACAACTCTTTATCATTAGACTTTTGACTATCTGAAACTCTCTGCTAACTCTTTGGCGTACAATGAATGTTTTATGCTACCGAGCCTATTAAAGAAAAGATTATTAGCCTTTTTTTTTACTGCTTGGTTCAAATTTTAAGTCCATTACAACTTCCTTAGGATTTCGGTGTGCGTAATGATGTGTAGTTCTAATTCATCTTTCAAGCAAACTCATCGCCTAGCTTGCCTTGGTAAACGCTTTTCATGGTTATAGTCATGCACAACCTAGTGCTGTCAACTTTACAAAACCAAGGTTTAGGTGAATTGTGGGGAGATCTTGTTTTGAGTATCCAGGGGGCTCTGCCGACCATCTAGAAAGCTTTTATTTTCTCTCTTCGACCACTGAAGTTAGAAAAAAGATATGTGATGCACATGCACTTTAAGACGTGATGAATTCTTTGACTATGCTGTTAAGATTTTCGCAGGCTTTGAAGAAGACTTGGTGGTTCACCCAAAGACAACCAACTCTTGATTCTTGTGACTGCCTATATGTTTCTTTTGGGTGTATGCATGTTTTCAATTATGTCTGTCACCATCCCATGCTATTGTGCTTATGCAGGCTCCACAATCCCTTGTGGTCTTTGGGAGGTTTTTGAAGCCCCACCAACGAGTGATGCACATTTTGCAGGTTTGAAATAATGAGGAGGGTGATTCCTGGTCTTGCAAAGTTTCTATTGCATGCTTGTCATGATCATTGGAAATGAATAAATTGCACATGTCTTGCCTAGAGTTGAGTCTATGCAAGGCTCTACTCTAATGATGTCTTGAGTATGGAATGTGTGTGGCTGTTTTGCTTGTGATTTTCATAGGAAAGGTTCTGTTCAATGCTCTCACTCCTCGAATGCTGAAGTTGGCAGGATCTCACAATTACCTTGAGCTTCATGATTCTATTTGTGTTGTATCTTTGCGTGGGTTTCTGATAAGGTGATCCTTTTCATGTTTGAGAGAGTTAAATCAATGGTTGATACTGTTGTGGTTTTTAATTCCTTTGATGATAGGCTGAAGTGACAACAGTGGTCGTGAATGCCTCTCTTGGGGGTCCCATGCAAGCTTCAAAATCAAGAGGCATTGTTGTAAAAAAGGGCAATTCTGGACAAAGGTCCTCCTGTATGCATTGGACTTTATACACTGAGGTGTAACCTGTTTGAGAATGCTTGTTCACAAGTACTCTCTATGTTGAGGTCATCATAACCTATGATGCTCTATATCTTCATTCCATATGTTAGGCCCTTCATAACTGTTGATGTATGCTCATTTTGTGAATCCTGCACTCAAAACTTTAATATCACATGCTCATTCCACAACTTGATCAGTTACACAGGCATGTGCACTTAGGGACTCATTTAAAAACTGGAGTACGACGTGAAAGTAACTTCATCATAAGCACTACTCACACATGCTAATAGCTTGATGATTTTTTTGGTGGAAGTGGTCTGAAGGTTGGTCCTCAAACATTAGTGTTAGGTAGACGTTGGCATACCAGCACTGACTGTAGTTGAGATGTTAAGTTATGTGTGCAGTTTTGAGAACTTAATGTTGTTGCTTGGAACCTTTTTGGCTACGCACATTTGATGCATAAAAAAGTCATCCCCATCCAGTGTTTCGATTAGATAACCCATCTATGGGATTTCCGTGACGCTACAGACTTTGATAATCTTTTTACCTTATTGAGAGACTAAGCAACATAACTTACCAATTTTGTTGAAAATGATTTGTTGGTCCACATTTGGTTTTAGTTTTTCACAGGTAATAAAGAACACATCGGGCAAAGCCTAAGGCATTTCCCTGAGATTTGAAGGGGCTTTGAGATCAGAATGCTGCTTGTGAGTGGTGTTCTGTGTGTGTTGCAAAATCACAGACCTGGTGCTCTCAATGACGTGATGACTAGTTCCAATGGGTGGCATGGTGTCTTTAAATGGTGGCCACACATCCTGCTATTAGGCTAAGCTAATGGAATTATAATGATCTATGATGATTGCATCATGCCCATAACTATTGTAGGTCTTGAAAGGATCTATTGTACGCTCTATGGAGGATAGGAAATGTTTCTTTTTCATCTTCATTTGCATTGCAAGAAATTGCATATTACAAACTGTGGCATCATGTGGATGAAGTATGTGACTACACTATTCAGGGATTGTGCCCAAACTTCCTACGAAAGGAAATGGTAGTGTCTGTTTCTTATGGTTGCAGGCATTCGGTTGAACTATAGGACCTCTTAGTCTTGCAATAAAAATGATTATGTTTGTAGCATCTACATAAACCTTGAGTTCATGACCTTGGTTTCCTGAATGATGTTTTGTATGACCTAGGATTGGGAAAGTTCAGAAATGGCTGCAGTGCTTGAGGAGTTATCTTTGGATTACTGTTCACTTAAAAGATTACTTTGACTCTAGATGGCCTTTTCATAATTGTGTCCAAAAAGGATTCCTCCTGAATCGGGCCACATTAGTTGTACGTTTGTATGCTTAGGCCTTGATCAAATGATATGCTTCTACTATCTTATGCTAATGACTTGGAATTTCAGCATTGATTCTTTTTACTTCCCACAGATGATTTGAAACAGTGCTTTGCAGGAATAGTGCTGGATAAGCTAACTTAATTTCCTGAATGCTTGTAAAAGGATAGGACTCAATGTTGCACGATTGTTTGTTCATTCTATGAGCACATTAAACTCATGAAATTGCAAGACTGACTAGAAGCATAATTTAAATGAGGGTAGGAATGCATGTTAATCATGATATCATGTTCATCTCATGCTATGAAACGTGATATGTCACACTCACTTGAAGATAACTGATGTTGGATTGTAGAAATAAGAAGATTTTCAGGAGCTCTTCTCATTAGAAGAGCAAGTGAAAGATGTCTCTAAAGTGGAAACTAAAAATGAAATTTTGTGGTTGGTTCTTTTCCATATCAGTCTACTTGTTGTGTATGTTTAATTTTCAGGTATTGGAGCTTTGAGTGAAGGCATGGGAAGGAGGCTGGGCTGACTGCCCCCCAGGGGATTGTGTCGCTCAGCACTGCTGGATTAGAGATTTGCAGGCAGATGGCTTGCTGATTCAAAAGATTTGCAGCCTTGCAAAATTCAGATTGGAACTGCTGCATATTTGAAGAGTTGAAGACTCCAAACTTGGACCAGTTTGGCACTATATGCTTCTCTCTTAGCTTTGTCGAGGACGACAAAGTCTAGGAGGAGGAGGGTGTTGTTATAAGGGTTGCCCACAATTTCCTCATGCAATGGCACCCTCTAGCCCTCATAAAAATATCTCTTTTTGTATTTAGGAGAGGTCCATATGAACACTCTCCTAAAAACTCCTTTTTGATATTTCCCTTTGGCTATGGTTTGGAAGCCTCTCAAATAAAGTAGTTTTGGCACACATATATAAATTCCCACGTAAAACTTTCCCACGCCTACATCTTTGAAGAGAGTGGGTTGTTAGAGAATATTTTCCAAGATTTAGAAAGATATGAGCATGTGCTCCTTTTTGACTAGTCAAAAAGAACACATGGGAGAATGAGCTGAGCCTATAAATAGAGGCTATTTCTTGTAAAGAGGGGCCCCTTGGCCATGGCCTTGGCCTCCATTTTGGTAATGGAAGAAGGTGTCATTTGCTACTCTCCTGTTTCCTTGTGTGCAAGGCGATGATCTTGGTGTATGGATTTGCATGTGTGTGTGCATGATTGGGAGGATGTTCCCCTTGCTCCTTGTGACGTTGGCCATTGTTGCCATTGCTCCATGAGCGTGGGTGAACCTCTCCTCTCATTCTTTGCCCCAACTTGGAGAAACTTCTCACTTCCATGTGAGGCGGTTAGGGTTGTTGCTCCCCTTTTCTCAACATGTAGTAAGCCATCACCAAGGTATTGTGGACCTTGAAAAATAGTAAAGAAGTTGAGTGATGTCGCATACCGATTAGAGCTTCCTCCAGATTGCAGAGTCCATCTAGTGTTTCATGTCAGTAAACTAAGAAATTATATTTCTAGGGAGGATAATCTAATAGAGGGTATTGTTTCTTTGCAGGAAACCGATAGATCAGATCATTCTCCAGACAAAATACTAGATAGGAGACAGAAACGGTTGAGGAATCGTGTCATCCAAGAGTATCGGTAGCCTGGAGAGGATTAGCACTTATTGACTCTACTTGGGAATCAGAAGCTCTGGTTCACAAGTACTTTCCCTCATTGATCATTGAGGACAATGATTTTTAGAAGGGGGAGAGAGTGTCAGACATTGGTCTACAGAGATCATTCCATGTGTGTGCGGGACGAGGACTAATTAGCCAAGGTCCTAAGCTTGGGGGTATATCCTAAGGTATTTGATGGTTAGTGGGGATGAGTGTTGCATGCTGGCCACATGGCGATGCTAGATCATTCCAAATCACTGCTATTTTAGATACAAGAGGATATAAATGGATGGGAGGAGAGTGTCACACACATCATTCACATGTCTTCTTTTGAGGAGAGCCTCACACAACCGCCTCCTCCAGACCTACCTGTAGATTTACTCCTAGAACCTCCTGCTCCAGAGCGTGACCTCGACCTATGAGACGGGCCAGAACGTGTATCACACTGAGGTGTCGAATGCACATGTCTACTACTATACCCAGTAGGGGATGGTTGGAAAGATGATCGGGGTGGAGTCATAAAGCTAGGAGACATACCTCCTCTGGGAGTAGCACCACCCAGAAGAGTGACACTGGCAAGAGTGACACCGACGGAGTGACACTCGTGGGAGTGACATCGGTGGGAGTGAGGCCAGCAAGAGTGAGGCCGCCAGAAGTGAGGTCGCCACGAGTGAGGCCAGGAGGAGTGCTACCACGAGTGATCCAATACTATGATGCAGCGGCCATATACGCGGGAGGTACTTGAGAGATGAACTCTAAAAATTGCTCCTCTGTCATGGAATACACAAAAAATGATAGTGTACAAAAAAACCTAGCAAAAAAAATACACAAAAATTAGTACGTACAAGTGTTTGATTAAAAAATCCTCTAGTCTAGCATCCTCTTGGAGATCCGATGCACTGAGAATATCTATCTCTATATTGATGGCTTCTAAATCACTTGCTATGCTGGTTTCTTCTTGATCATCGTCTATTGCTTCGTCTTCTTGAACAATGACCTCTTCTTCTCGAACAATGATCTCTTCCTCCTCGACTATTGAATGAATCTCTGAGTCCACTATAGATGGACTTTCTTCTACATCTATGTTCTCACAAATTTGTCTACTACGTGGGGTGACTTGTAAAACAAATAGCCACTCTGGTTCTTCTGAATTTGGTATAAAAACAACTTGCTCACAGTGTTTGGGAAGTACAAATGTATCCCTTTCATCCGTCCATAATTTTGTGGAGTCGACTTGAAGCAAACCGCTTTTATCCTGCCTCACTATTGCATTTCTTCCAGAGGTGACTACTTTGAACCATTTCACATCAAAAACAAAGTAATCAAACTTCCTAAAAGATAGTTTCAAGATATCTTGAATCACACCACAATAATTTAGCTGGCCTTCTTGAGCATTATCATCTCTTGCACTCGCTCTACGTTTTTTGCAAAAAGTTCACCATCACCCCACTACCAAAAGTAGACCTATTTTTATGGATTCGTGCGATTCGAAAGTGTCGTCTATGAGACCATAGTGCACTGTATCTAGTATACTCCCAATCACATCCCTTTGCGAGTTCTTCTTCTTCTTAAGAGATATCTTCACCCGCTGCCTTTGCTTGTGAAACCGCTATATCTAGCCCTCTGCTCATTGGAAAAGGTGGAACAGGTCAAAGACTTTCTGGAAGAGGCAAAAATCGAGTGGAACGATTCCTTTGAAACTGATCTCTTTCCTTTGCATTGGTTTCCTTGGCAAGCTCATACTTTTCTAACCACTTTTGCATAGGCTCAGAGTTAACTATGCAAAACTTCATTGCCTTCTCTCTAAAAGTTGCATCCATTTTTCTTTGCAATCCTTTACCTTGTGGTTCATCGCCTATGAGATGAACATCTTCATCATCGCTCCATAAGCAAGGCATTTCAGGATCCAACATACGTAGAAACATAGTTATGAATACAAGAGACTCTTGTACAAGCCATCCCTCTGCCATGCTACCCTCTAGACGTGCTCTCTATCGAACAAACCCTTTTAATGTCTTCATAAAGTGCTCTAAGAAGAACATCCATCGACTATGGACAGTTCCTGCTATTGCAACTTCATCTACCACATGAACCAGTAAATGAAGTTGAATAGTGAGAATACTTGTGGGAGAGTATTTCTCTACTATACAAAGAGCCTCGATAGCATTGAGTTTCACACTCTCTATGCTATCTTTATTTATCTCTTTAGAAGAGATCCACCGTACTAAAGAATCAATTTTATAAATGGTTCTTCATACATCCTCCGAAAGATAATCTTTTAGGGCTACAGGGAGAAGAAATCATAAAAACTTGTGCCAATCATGAGACTTGAGCCCTCCAAGATCTTCGTTTTGTGCGAAAGCAGTCTTTAGACACCTCATGCATCCAGTAGGTGTCCGAAACACTGAAATTGTTTTCTTCACTTGTTGCTCTTCCATCCTGCAAAGCACCCAAGGAGCTCTTGGTAACGATACTGTTCCGTTGGGCTTAGTAATTGCCCACAACTCTCGCATATGACCTCTCTCTTGTAAGTCCTCCCTTTGTGCTTTGCTTTCTTTCTTTCCGATCAAATTCTTCCAAAGAATCTCTTCCACATTCTTAAAAATATGCATCGGGTCTACCAAATGATTGATCAATAATTCACTTCCATAAGGGAGTTCATGAAAAATGGACAACCATTTCATGCCAGTGACTGGATTTTCTGAATCCCATAGTTGTTTTCAATCGCTAGCTTTCATTTGGCATTGCACTTGTCGAGCAATTTGTCCTTCATGTAAAACATGTCCATTAGGCAAATATCTATGGTGTCCTTCATAGATAGTTTTATGTAGTGCTTTGGAATAGCGTGCTTTGAGTCGTGGTCCACATAAGGGACAAGCATGGTAACCCAACATCGATAAAACTGGACATTCACCATAACCAGGCCAATCATGCATTGTCGACATAAGTATGCCTTGCACTTGCATGTCTCATCTTCTTATAGGTTGAGGCATGTCACATATAGTAGTCCCATCCCATAAAATAGTTCTTCCACAAGTGGTGCAAGATATACATCCATGTTTTTTACCTTATACTTACTTGGTACAATAAGAGCTAATAATAAATGACCTTTCTTTGTGGCCAGCCATGATGGGATATTATAATTGACCAAACATATAGGCCATGTGCTCCATGAAGAACTGCGTAAACCAAATGGATTCACTCCATCGATAGCTAGGCCTAGACATATGGACCGAGGCTCACTAGCAAAATCTGGCCACTTACTATCTATGTGCTTCCAAGCATCAGAGTCAGTAGGCACTCGCATTAGACCATCTATAGACTTGCTCTTTGTATGCCATGACATTAACTCAGCTATAGATTTGCATCTAAACATCTTCTTAATTTGTGGAATGATAGGAAAGTGGTGAAGAACTTTTGCGGGCATTGCTTCGCCTACAAAGTCTTCTCTAAATCTATTTGCTCCACACTTTGGACATACGTGAAGATGCTCATACTCATTTTGAAAGAGGATGCAATCATTCGGACAAGCATGAATCTTAGTATAATCCATTCCAATGGACTGTAAAAGTTTCTTTGCATCTCCACGTGTTGAAGAGGCATGTCATTGCTCTCTCGCAAAAATTGATCTTTAAGAGTCCTACAATAAGAAATTAAAACAATATTAGTAAGTAAAGTTATTTTGATACAACAATGAAAGTTTATTTCAAATCCACTTACCTGAACAATTCAGTGACACTACTATCCGACCATCCATAAATGGATTGCAGATTGAGCATCGCGAGTGACGCACATAGTACATATATTTTTGCTCCATTGTAAAGTGGCAAACAAGGTAGTCTTCGCATGTTTTCATATTCTTCATCGACTTCTGATCGTGGAAATTCTATTGTGTCCATGAAACTCTCGACATCTTCTCCAACATCGTGATCTTCATCCATCTCATAAAATGCTTCGAGCATCTCTTCCATATGTTCATTCCGTGTAATGTTATTAGTACTTTCTTGTACGTCTAAGTCCTTTTTTGTTCTCTTTTGTCCATGCGAGGCTACCAGTGCAATGTCGTTTGGGTGCATCTGCTCACCTGGGGGAGCATGCGAATGGTAGCGTAGGTTTTTTAGTCGACTTTTACCAAAGGATCCATACTCTCTAACATGTGCAGTACAAATCTGTCATTTCCTATAAATTTGATACTTGCACTGAGTGCAAGGACATGCCATTCTCTCCTCCGGATCCAAACTAGCCATCTGATACAATATGGACATTTTAGAACATTTGCTTTTTTTTATTAAACCTAAAAATCATACTCCTAAAGACTTAAACCTGAAATACTAAAACCTAAATACTTAAACACCTAAAAAAACCTAAAACCCTCTTCTTTATAATTATCCTATTTATATATTTATTTATTTATATATTCAGATTTTTTTCTTTATTAATCCTATTTTTATATATTTAATTAAATTATTTAAAATACTAGTTCTTTTTATATTTATTTATCTATATAATTATCCTATTATATATATATATTTATTTATATATTCAAATTTTTTCCTTAATTTTTTTCTATATGTTCTCTTTATATAAATTTAATTGAGTTATATGTATGCCTAAACCATAAAACCCTAATCTTAAAGATCTATACCTAAAATATGTATATTTCTATATGCATGTGTATATACATGCATATATGTATTATGTATGTGTGTATATATGTTATGTAGGTGTTAAAACCCTAAAACCCTAATCAAAAAGACCTAGACCTAAAACATGTATATATGTGTATGTGTATATAGATAGGTGTATATGTGTGTATGTGTATGTGTATGTATATTTAGTCTAATTTAAATGATTAAAATTAAACCTACTTTTATATATTTAATCTTATATATTAAATTTATTTATTTAGGACACTAGTTCTTATCATATTTATTTATCTATATAATTATCCTATTTTTTATATATATTTATTTATATATTTAGATTTTTTTCTTAGTTAATCATATTTTTATATATTTAATTATATATATTTAATTAAACTATTTAAAACACTAGTTCTTTTTATATTTATTTATCTATATAATTATCTTATTATTATATATATATATATATTATTTATTTATATATTTAGATTTTTTCCTTAATTTTTTTCGTTGAGTTATATGTATGCCTAAACCCTAAAACCGTAATCTTAAAGATCTAGACCTAAAATATGTATATTTCTGTATGCATGTGTATATACATGTATATATGTATTATATTTGTATGCTTATGTGTGTATATGTTATGTAGGTGTTAAAAGCCTAAAACCCTAATCAAAATGACCTAAACCTATAACATGTATATATGTGTATGCATGTGTATATATATGTGTATGTGTATATATATGTGTATGTAGATAGGTGTATAAGTATATGTGTGTATGTGTATGTGTATGTGTATGTGTATATATATTCACTCTGATTAAAATGATTAAAATTAAACGTATTTTTATATATTTAATCATAAATATTTAATTTATTTATTTAAAACACTAGTTCTTATCATATTTATTTATCTATATAATTATCCCTATATATATATATATATATATATATATATATATATATATATATATATACTCAGATTTTTTTCTTAATTAATCCTATTTTTATATATTTAATTATATAAATTTAATTATATTATTTTAAAACACTAGTTCTTTTTATATTTATTTATCTATATAATTATCCTATCATATATATATATATATATATATATATATATATATATATATATATATATATATATATATATATATATATATATATATATATATATATATATATATATATATATATTTATTTATATATTCAGATTCTTTCCTTATTTTTTTCTATATTTTCTCTTTATATAAATTTAATTGAGTTATATGTATGCCTAAACCCTAAAACCCTAATCTTAAAGATCTAGACCTAAAATACATATATTTCTATATGCATGTGTATATACATGTATATATGTATTATATGTGTATGTGTATGTGTGTATATATGTTATGTAGGTGTTGAAACCCTAAAACCCTAATCAGAAGACTTAGACTTAAACCTAAAATGCTAAAACCTAAAGGCTTAAACCTAAAATACTAAAACCTAAATACTTAAACACCTTAAAAAATCTAAACCTCAATCCTAAAACCCTAATCCTATTTCATATATATGTTTATTTATATATTCAAATTTTTTTCTATATTTTTTCTTAATATAAATGTAATTGAATTATATGTATGCCTAAACCCTAAAACCCTAATCTTAAATATCTAGACCTAAATATGTATATTTCTATATGCATGTGTATGTACATGTAAATATGTATTATATGTGTATGTGTATGCATGTGTATATATATGTGTATAAGTATATGTGTATGTATGTGTAAATAGCCTAAAAACCCTAATCCTATTTTTATATATTTGATGTAAAAAAAAACTTTAAAATTGAAATTTTATATATTTAATTAAGACACTAGCTTATGTGTGTGTATATGTGTGCATGTGTGTATGTACGTGTGTGTGTGAATGTATGCATGTGTGTATATGTGTATGTGTGTCTATGTATACATATGTGAGTATATGTGTATGTGTGTGTATGTATGCATGTGTGTGTATGCATTCATGTGTGTGTGTGCATGCATGTGTGTATGTATGTGTGTGTGTGCATGTGAGTGTATGCATGCATGTGTGTATATGTTTGTGTATGTATGTATGCATGTGTGTACATGTGTGTGTATGTATGCATGTTTGTACATGTGTGTGTGTATGTATGCATGTGTGTATATGTGTATGTGTGTGTATGTATGCATGCATGTGTGTATATGTGTATGTGTGTGTATGTATGCATGCATGTGTGTATATGTGTGTATGCATATGTGTATATGTGTGTGTGTGTATGTATGTGTCTATGCATGTGTGTATATGTGTATATGTGTGTATGCATGCATGTGTGTATATGTGTGTGTATGCATGCATGCATGTGTGTATGTATGTGTGTGTGTATGTATGTGTGTGTATGTATGTGTGTATGCATGTGTGTGTATGTGTATGTATGCATAGGTGTATATATGTGTGTGTATGTATGTGTGTATGCATGTGTGTGTATGTATGCATGTGTGTATATTTGTATGTGTGTGTATGCATGCATGTGTGTATATGTGTGTGTATGCAAGCATGCATGTGTGTATATGTGTGTGTATGTAAGCATGCATGTGTGTACATGTATGTGTGTATGTATGCATGTGTAGATGTGTAGATGTGTGTGTGTGTATGTGTGTGTGTATGTATGCTCTATCTTCCTCTCTTTCATCTCTCTTTATCTCTCACTCTCTCTCTTTATCTCTCTCTATCTCTCTCTCTCTCTCTCTCTCTCTCTTTCTCTCTCTTTCTCTTTCTCTCTCTCTCTCTCTCTCTCTCTCTCTCTCTTTCTCTCTCTCTCTCTCTCTCTCTCTCTCTCTCTCTCTCTTCTCTCTCTCTCTCTCTTTCTCTCTCTCTCTCATCTCTCTCTCTCTCTCTCTCTCTCTCTTTCTCTCTCTCTTTCTCTCTCTCTTTCTCTCTCTTTCTCTCTCTATCAATAGAGAATAAAACAATCACTTACAAGTATGTCCCTCTTTTGGATCATTGTTGTCAAAGTGTAATGTATGTCATCTATCGTCGAATTCCAAAGAATCGACGCCAAAGAAATTCTGCAAAATCAAAGAGAAGAGAAATTGTAAGACCTAAAGCATAGAGAAAGACAAAGGCTAAGAGTCGCGCACCACTTACCAAGATGTGAGATCTAAACAAAGAGAGAGAGTGTGTGTGTGCACAAGACAATGCAGGTCGCAATTCGATTCGTGTGTGCAAGTTCCACAGAAGACAACCAGTACTCAAACAGGCACAAAAATGTTCAGTTTCGCTCTCGGGCTCCCCGTATGTTTAAAACACGACCTCGGTATGGGCATCAGTATAGTCATCGGTAACTTCCAGTAAATTACCGATGCTTATACCGATGCTTATATCGACACCCATACCAATGCCCATACCGATGCTTATACTGCTGATCATGAGACACCCCGAAAATCCATTTTAAATGGTCATACTGACGGTCACTTGACCGTCGGTATCTTTAAGTGGCCTTTTCCAACGTTTATACTGACGCCAAGAGTGATCGTCGGTATGTCCCTCATATGTTGTAGTGTACACGAGCTAGTCCAAGATTTTTGAAAGCAGTTATCATGACAGCTATAGGAAAAGTATACACCTCTTCTGAGTCTGAAACCCTCGGTCTCCATGGTAAGGGATGTGCCTCACAGAATAGCAAAGTATGTGGTCCCTATGATCACATTGAGGTATAAAAACAAAGCCATTCCAAAGGTTTTAATTGATGGTGGTTCCAACATTAACATCACCTCTACCATCACATGTAAGCAAATGGGCTAGAACAGAATAGACCAGGCTCCTTTTTTAGCGGATCAATTTGGGTGCAACCAGTGGGGATGGCTAAGGACATCCCCATCGGTATTTCTCAAGTCTTATTCAACATTACCTTTGTGGTGTTGGAACTTAAGAGGCAAAATTTGGATTATAATTTGCTATTGGGCCGGCTTTAGTTGTACAATGCTAAAGTCTGATAGAATTGGGATGAAAAGACAATCACATTCAGAGGAAGACATGCAAAATTTTTTGTTCCATTAGAGGAAGAGCAACATTTCCTCCTTGAACATAAACCAGTATTAGTAGAGCCTTCACATATGCTGGAAGGGCTCAAGGACGATGAAGAATACTAGTTTTTAGAAGCAAATAGAGATTTACTATCTTTCAGAGTGGTCGATGTGAATTCAGTCATCAGCCCAAGCTGGGACAGTATGGTGGCCGCAGTCTACACGGAACCCTTGGATCTAAAGGAAGAAGAGAGTGTCAACCTAGTGATAAAAGACCCCATGGAGAGTGGGAAGATTTGGGTAGAAGAATATTCCTTGGAAGTGGTAAACCTTGGTACTATGGAAGATCTAAAGCTAGTTCGAATCTATTCAGAGCTTGCTCTCGAATTTCGGATGGCACTGATAGCTTTATTGCAACAATACGAATATTTTTTTTGCATGGATATATGCAGACATGAAAGGGCTTGATCTGATGCTTTATCATCATCGTATTTTGCTTATGCCAGATGCTACCCTAGTTATGCAATAGAGGTACAAAATGAACCCTAACTTTGTAGAGCAAGTGAAACACGAGCTGGATAGACTAATTAAAGTGGGATACATCGTATCTATTGAGAATTTGGAATGGGTCTCACCTATTTTCATTGTTAAAAAAAAAACAAATTATGGATCTGTGTCGAACACAGGAAGTTGAATGTGGCCACTATACCGAATCCATTTCCCTTGCCATTCTTGGAAAATATGCTAGATGAGGTTGCGAGTTGGGAAATGTATTCATTTCTTAATGAATTCAGTGGACATAACCAAGTTCGGACGATGGAAGCAGACATACCAAAAAAACATTTATCACAAACTGGGGAGTATTTGCATGCATAATTATGTGGTTCGAGTTGCAAAATGGGCTAGACACTTTCTAGTGATGCATGCAGCAAATCTTTGCTCCCTACCTTACATCATTTATGCGCATCTTTCTTGACAACTTCTCAGTTTTTGGCACAATGGTCGCGCACCTGGAGCATTTATGTGAGTGCTTCAATTCATGCAGACAGGTACACCTTTGTTTGAACCCAAATAAATCACCTTTTTTAGTCAAATGTGCAGAGTTGTTGGGCCATGTTATTTTTGAAAAAGGTATTGCAGTGGACTAAGATAAATTCAAAGTGATACTGGAGACCCCAACACCTCAGAATCTGAAGGAAGTCTTGTGATTCCTGGGGCAGGTCCAATGGCACAACAGACATCTCCATGGCTTAGCACACATTGCTATTCCATTGAACAAGTTAGCACATGTTCGACCATCCAAATTTATATGGATGGATGAGTTCCAGACTGCATCTGAGCACTGATGGAAAATGATAACTACAACACCGGATTTGAAAGCCCTGGATTGGAAGCAACCATTTCATGTGTTTGTGGATGCTTTAGACAAAGCTATTGGAAGTGTTGTTATGCAGAAGGAAGACGGCAGTTGGTTCCACCCTGTTTATTATGCTAGTGGGTGATTGACAATAGCCAAACATAACTACTCGACGATGGAACGGGAATGCTTAGGACTCATTTATTCGATAAAGAAGTTTCAACATTATTTGTTAGGCCGAGCGTTGACATTCCATGTTGATCATAATGCTCTACTATATTTGGTAAAGCAACAAAATTTGGTGGGATAACTTGTGAGATGGGTCCTTTTGTTACAAGAATTTGAATATGACATTGTTCATTGCCCCGACGCCAGTCATGCTATAGCAAATTTTTTGTTGTGCATCAACCATGGCGAACCCCCTGAAGGTGTTGATGATGCTCTTCTAGATGCAGAAGTTTTTTTGGTGGTTGAAGTCGAGAATCCTCCCTAGGCTTACCCTACTTGGTACGAGGAAATGTTACGTTTTCTAGAAAATGGTATCGCTCTATCTTATTTAGTCTGTGGCATGGGAGAAACTTTGACTTGGTAGTCCTAGGCTTATAGTTATTATGGGACAACTGTACCATAAGGACCTGACCAAAATTTGGTTGCACTCTGTGCCTCCACATGAGGTGCAAGCAGTCATTTTGGAAGCTCATGCAGATGAGGCTGGTGGGCACTTCAACCATCTTACTACGGCCCGAAAAATTCAGCAGTCTGGATTATGGTGGCCTACTATGTATGCAGATGTTCAACATGCAGTGCGGAATTGTGATCCATGCTAATGCACTGGTGAACATCATGACAATCAGCATTTTCCATTGCAGTCAATTCTTCCACTAGAACCTTTCAAAAAATGGGGCTTGGACTTTATCAGTCCTATCAAACCTCAAGTTGCTCGAAGAGGAGCTCTGCATATTTTGACCTATACAGATTATTGCACACATTGGGCAGAGGCCTGGGCAACCAAACAAGCTACTGCACGAACAATAGCAAGGAAACTGCAGAATGAAATTTTTTCATGTTATGGCCTACCATTGGAATCAGTCTCAGATAGGGGAAACCATTTTTTGAATCAGTTAATTGCAGAAATTACTTGGGTGTATCAGATTAAGCACAAATTTAGTTCTCCCTATTACCCACGTGCGAATGGCTTCGCGAAAAGTCCTAACAAGGTTTTACTTCATATGTTACAAAAGATGCTGTTGGATTCAACAGATTAGTGGGAGATTATGCTTCCCACTGTACTCTGGACATATAGAACTTCCTAGAAAGTTCTTGTTGGTGGTACACCTTTTGAATTGTTATACGGACAGGAGGCAATCCTCGCATTTGAATTTGCGGTACCCTGTCTCCAAATTTCAGTGAGGAAGAAATTGGTTCCAAAAGAGTAATTTTCTTACAGAATGGATCAATTGCGGCAATTGGATGAACAACAATACCATAGCTTTATACTATTACGAAAAGTACAAAGTAGATAGAAGAAGTGGCATGATCCGAATCTATGAACAAAGTTTTTTTGACCTGGAGATTTGGTGCTATATTTTCACTCTAAAATGAAGAGAAAGATAGGCAAATTAAACTTATGGTGGACTCGTCCATTCCGTATTCATGAGGTGTGGACCAGGGACTTTTCGCTTGGCTACGTTGATTGGAGAAGTTTTATCGACAGTAATCAATGGGTCCAAATTACAGCCCTATCAAACTTCCAATGATTAATATCAATTCCGATCTTATATATATATATATATACACACACACACACACACACACACATATATATATATATATATATATATATATATATATATATATATATATATATATATATATATATATATATATATATATATATATATATATATATATATTGAATATATTAGGATCGTGAAATATCAACAATAATGCACAATGTAACTACTCTACATGCAATCGTACATGTAATCAATGAGCGGCGACGGCCACAATGTTTCAAATGTGATAAGTTTTCCTTATTTTGTGAGCCGTGATAAGTGTAGACTCGAGAATTAAGATTCCATAATCAGTAATCAAGGCACATACTCACACCTCCCTACATAGGCAAGCACGACATAAAAGGCTACACACTTTGCCGAATGTGGCTTATTTGGCAAGTGTGCACACAGAGCGATTACAACAATCTACATTTGAGACTTCTGTAGCAGTGAAGCAAGGAAGCAGCAACAGAGCTATGGCGATCTCTTTCTTTGATTGTCATTTGTTGTACATCTTAGAGAAACTCTCTCAAGAGCAAAAGGACTAGTTTGACTCTAGAGGTTTATTGCAGTGGGCCATGTTGGATTGGAGGAGCATTCATCCTCACTCATAGGCAAAAGATATTACAATGGAGATAGCTAGGTAGACTGATGGTAATGACATCAGCCCACAGGAGATCTGTATCAGAACTTGACAAGAAGTCTTTCAATTTTTGTCTTCGTTAATTGTAGAAAGAGTTAATGTTGCGAACAATGGGATCACATCCAACACTAAGTCTGTTGAAGTAGCAGAAATCTACGGTTTACTTGGTAAGCTATGTTTGGGTGAATATCGATTTGCTCAGCTCCCCGATGACAACCCTCTAAAGCTAGGCTTACTATTGACAACAATGATCATCAACCCACAAGCAAAACATTACGGAGTATCTCAACAAATCTATGCATTGGTGAAAGAATCTGCTAAAACACAAGTAAATTGAGCTGAAATTATTTTCCAAAAATTGAAGAAGGAAGTTCGAAGACTTTTTCGACGTTCTGGACGAGCAATGAATGCAGTGTTGGATTCCACGGTGGGACTAGTTTTCACTCTGCTTTTTATGGAGACCAGAGCATACTTAGCTTGAGAATACACAATATGCTCATTAAAAATTTTCTTGCAGATCCTTAAGAAAAGGGTAGTAGAGCAAAAACTAGTGGGTGATTGTTGCAAAGCAAAGGAGTAAAAGAGAAGAGCCCCAAAATTTTCGAATTAATGGGCATATTTTTCTTCTTCAAAGTCCTAGAGAATTCCGTCAAGCCATGTAAATGCACTAGAGGAGTCCTCTAGTTGCATAATCCCAATTTGTTGTAAAATATCCCTTGTAAATTAGTAGGAAATTCACTTTTTTGGAATAAAGTGCCGGTCTCTTGTGTGAAAGGACCAAACTTAGGGCACATGTATATAAGTCACTTTGTGACTCTTTGTAGAGACTTTTTGCCATTGTGAAGAAGGAGCTCTCAAAAATTTCGAATTTGCCTCTTTCTTGCAGATTTCCATCTTCTCTTTGATCTTGTTTGTGTGTGTGTGATGCTTGGAATGTGTGAGTAGGACTGTTGCCTACCCCTCCCCACTGTTTTTGAACTACTGTAGTGTGTGTGTGAGCTTGTAGGAGTTGTGGCGTGAGTGTGGGTGCTTTCCGCCATTCACTATTTTGGTCATAACTTGAAGCAAAGTTGTCAGAATCAAGTGAAACTACTTCTATAGATGCGTCTTGTCAAGAGCTTCGAAACGAGTACCATATTGACTATATTCGGAGTTTGGAGCTAGGAGAAATCCTTGATTTTCTGAAAATTGCTATAAGAGGTATCACGGCAGACACTTTCAGTTTCTTAGTGAGCTTGAGAGGTGGATTAGTCTTTTCTCATTCATAGCAGCTGAACCACTTCATGTTCCATCATGTGTGCACATGTCCTCATACACTTGGTTAGGTCGTTCGATCGGATTGACATTTAAATGTGTGTTAATTTCCCACTATATGCACTTGTGTTGCAATAGAGGTAGAGTCTTATTGGCACGAGTCCTTGAGTCTTCTTGACTCAAGTACACATGTTTTTGGCACCGTTGCCGGGGAACACTTAGCCAAAGTGCCTTCGGTTATAGATCGAGTGTGATGGAATCGTACTTGTAGAAGTGAACTCGTTCCATGGCAAGTAGTCAATCACTTCAGCACTTGTTACTTCACATCCCCAAGGTGTGTGTAATGAGTTTTTAGGTTTAGGGTTAGTAGAAAGGGAGAGAAGTAGGAGTTAGGGTTAGGTGAGAAGGAGAGGAGAAGTTAAGAGAAGTGAAGTAGGAGTAGGCCAAGACCACTAAAAAAAGCCCAAAAATTATCTAAAATTAGCAATGTTCAATTCCTGTCCAAAAAGGTATAAAAACCAAAAAAATTGACTCATTTGATACTTCATTGCACTCTGGTATCGTCTGTGAGCAGCGACCGGTATCGCGGGAGGAGTATCGTGCATTTTAGACCTTCAAAGTTAGATTTTGAGCTAAAGGTGCAAGCAAGGTAGCACTAAGGTAAGATTCCACAAAATACATTGACCCAAAAACACTCTAAAAATGCACAAACGAGTAATTTAAGGCATGCGCAGTATCGTGGGGGGGAAGACTGTGGATTTTTGAATTCCATTGAAAGGGACAGTGGGCTAGGAGTGAAGAGGTGTATGATAAGAGCAAGGGGGTGCAAAGCTTTGTGAGTTTTTAGTCTATTTGGCTTGAGTATCGCGATCGGTTGAGTTTTGGTATAGCGATACCAAAATTCCCTTGTATCGCAATACTCGCGAAGGTATCGTATCTTTGGATACCAGTCTTGGTATCGCGATACCAATTTGGTATCGTGTCGCCAAGTTGGTATCGCGATCTCACTTTACCTAGTAGTATCGTATCGTTACTTACTGTGGTATCGTATCGTCCACTTGCCTAATTCGTATCGCGATACCATCTTCAGTATTTTATCGCCTTGGTTCTCAGGTATCGTACCGCGAGGACTTTGGTATCGTATCGTCCATGATCGTGGTATTGTATCATTAATCCCAGAAGTATCGTATCGCCACTTTCTACTGTAGTATTGTGATACCATAACTAGTATCATATCATACAAGTTGGTGGTATCGTATCGCCACTTGTCTTGGTATCGTATCGTCTCATTGTCGGGAGTCGGATCGCGATACCAAGTTGGTATCGTATCAGCGTATGTTCTAGTATCGTATCGCTTGAGGAATCTGGTATCGTATCGCAGAGATTCTAGTATCATATCGTGCAAAAGAGGTGGTATCGTATCGTGACCAAAATCAGTATCGTATCGTCTCGGTGCTCAGGTATCGTATGGCGAGGATTGTTGGTATCGTATCATGGCACTAGTTCAGTATCGTATCGCCTGCTATAGCAAGTGTCGTATCGTGTAGATTCCAAGTATCGTATCGTGGCCAGCTCGATATCGCCCAGTGCAATATCGCTTGGAAGTGGTATCGGCCAGTGTGGTTGAAGCATTTTGTCAGGTAACTTGAGCCTTTGGAGGAGCCACTCAAGGAGAGCATCTGAGACTTAGAGAGTCTTAGGAGGCTGAATGAACTTGAGGTCAGGGAGAGTGCTAAGTAGCCGAAGAAGTGTCATATCTTTTGTGGGAAGTGCTGCCTAGGTTAGTGACTGGCTTCGGAAGACATGCAATGTCCAACTCCAAGTAGAAATTTCATGACTACTGTAGAGGGAGATTACCATATCCTTGCAGTATGTGTCTACAAATGCCCAGGAGATCCCCATCTACCTGGATGGCTTAAATCGATATGTGGCTAGGATGGTAACTTCCATGAATGCCACAATCATGCCTCGACCTGCTGTCAAGTACGAAGGAGGAGCATACATAGAAAAAATTGGTCACATCTACATCGTGACTGAATTTCCTGAAATGATCAATGAAAGGGGAGAATTAGTGGAACCAGAAAACTCCGGAAGAACAAACCCTGAAGAGCTAGTGACTACCCCTAGAGGCAGATCCCAAGTAACTCAAGTCTTGAGAGGAGACTTGATACCTCAAGACGACTATTTATTGGAAGTCTATATGATCCATGGATCAGACTTATTGCTTCAAACAGACTTACCGGCTCCAGGGAGAGAAGAAAGCCCCATGACATTTTATGAGCTAAAGGATCCAGAAGATGAAGCTAGACTCACATACTTGGACAAAAATCAAATGAGATATTGGCCAGTGAGTGCCTTAGACAGGGCTCGGCTGAGATACATGGGTGTGCCTGTATTCCCTCAGAGAGATCAGGCAACTACTTCGCAAAACCCTTTTGGAAATCAACAAGAGATAGAACATACCACGTCAGGACAGACCAGCCAACGAAGTGTGCCAAACCGTACTCATGTGCAATTCGCAACTCCAGGAGTGCAAACACATAATCAAGCCCACGCAGGGGTAGGTAATCAGTACCGACCACCCATAAGACCACGACCACCAGTAGGAGGGCAACCAAGAATGCCCCCAGTTAGACCAGCAGTCCCTGTCTTCCCTGTAATGCCGAGACCGCATGAACCAATGAGAAGACTGAGACCTATACAAGTGGCCAAGTGTGTAAGAAATCATTATGATGGATTAGGAGAACCTTACAATCACATTGCCAAATTTAAACAAGTTCTAAGGGCAGAACAAGTAGACGACTTCTTTGTGCAGTATGAGTCTTTTGGACTCACCCTCACAGGAACGGCTCTAACTTGGTTCCAGCCATTGGACCCTAATCAATTTGGGAACATGGAGCAATTCTTCCAAGAATTCATTGGGGAATTCACGAAGAGAGGGATCAAACACAATTTTTCATCTTTAATCCATAGTTTTAAACAGAACCCCAATGAAACAGTGAAAACAGCAGCCCGAAGATTCAATCAGTATGTGGATAGATGCCCTGTTGCAGAGAGACCCACTCAACAAAAAATGATTTCATTATTTTTGGATGGACTCACGAATGGAACCCTAAGGACCTTAGTGTACGTGAAAAGGCTACAAACTCTGAGTGAATGTCTTCAGGAATGCATTGACCTAGAAGACACTAGCTGAGGACCTCAAGAGTACACCCAACCCCACTAAATCAGAAGACTCGCAAAGTACCATTACTTCCAACTCTAGTAATATGGAGGAATTGGTTGAATTATTAGCAAAAAAACTAGGAGTCCAGGGACAAAGAACTTATCAACACCCAGCCCAAAGAGTGCCTATGTTACGAAGATGTAGCCTATGTGGAGGAGATCACCCCACACACATGTGCGTGCGAGGAGGGACCGGTGCACATCAAAACTACCCATACAACAGACAACACCAACCAGGAACTGCTTTGTACTGCCACATAGAACAAAAATACACTAATCACACCACTGAAAGTTGTCCATTCAATCGGCAAGCAAGACCATCCCAACCACCACAGTATCGACCATATGGATATCCACCTAGAGAGCAAGGCAGAGAGATGCCCAGATACTATCCAACACCAGCAAGAGTATGAAGACCATATGAACAAGCACCATATCCACCACCACAGCCAGTGTTAGGACCATAACTGTCACAACCTTAACAAGTAGTACCTATGCAGTATACTCAGCCCGAAGAGAATTTGGAGAGAGCCATAGTGCCAGCATCATCTACAATCAATGAGGAATCAACGAAGCCTGGATATGAGCTGCCACCAGGAGATTACTACCCATATGAAGCCAATATGTTAGATTACGAACCAACCTATGATTCGGCTTATTATGGATATGGAAATGATGACCCAAGCTATGGCACTGAGGTCACAACTCTAATGTATACCGCTCCTAAAGCACAAACACCCATGAGACCAACCATTAGACCCCCCTTATCAAGAGGACCTTCTTATAGGTGCGGAGGAGACCATTTTATTAGAGAGTGCCCTCAACCTTACCATCCACCACCACCTAGGACTTGGGAAGGATATTGTAGTGATTGTGGAAAGGAACATCTTTTCAGAGATGGCCCTAAGAATCCAACCAAAGTCTAGGACACTGCACCTATCAATGTCATTGAAGTGATAGAAGGGTCTGGAAGTGATAAGGAATATACTGTGCCATTGAAGGCCATTACTACAGCTCAGATAAGGCAACAAAAAGGAAAACAACCAGAACGGGAACAAGAGAGCAATAAAACCGTAAGTCCTAAAGTTCAGGTAGTGGAAGATTCTGAAGATCCACAAGAGAGTGCACAGAACACCAAAGCTCAAAAATGGAAGGAAAGAAGAGAAAAACTCAAAAATAAATGGACAAAAGATGAGAGTCAAAAAAGTAAAAAACAAACCCGAAACAGAAGGGAACATAAAGAACAAGGGATCCGAGAGGAGACCCCGGTGTCACCACTTATCCAAGAGAAAGAGAAACCAGGATCAATTCTAGCTGACCCAAAACCAGACGACCTATACATGTGGCTGAAAGCTTACCACACTAGAATTAAGACTGGGCGAATATAGAACAACACGAAAGACTTTACCCACAAGGGGAGCTAGAAAAGGAAAGACTAGCGATATGTAGGAAACTTATAGAGGTAGCACAAGCAACCCTAGAAAAGACTATCCCAGCTCTACCCGAGACAAGGATAACAGATGATCAATACGAGGAATTTGTCCAATCCAAAGGTAAAGAACTCAAGGAGAAGGAAAACATAGATGAGCAAATGGAAACTCAAGAGGAACTTGTGTCAATAATATCGGATTTAGAGGCAGAATGGCCGAAGGAATTATGGAAGAGACTTCGAGAAGAACAATGTAGGAAAAATGGAGTATCGAAACCTCCTTTCGAGGAAATAGATGTAGAAGTTTATCAACCCAGTACCAACTTAGAGGAAGTATATGAGGAAGTATCAAGACTCGATAGGAGAAGGGAGGAAACCCTGAGTATTTCCACCTTACCGAATTACATGGGAGAATACGAAAAGGAGTCTATAATAGTACGAGCACCCACAGTACATGGAAAAGGAAAAGGAAACTCAGAACAAAGTTCACACAATCTTACGGAACTCAACAAAACAAAAGTACAATGCAAGTTGACTGTGGAAGAGTTTCTTCAACTTAAGCCACAATTATGGAAACAATTAGCAAGCCATTTAGAATTAGAACCAGAGAAGGAAGGAAAGGAAGGAAAGGAAAAAGGGAACACCTGTAAAATACAAATCCCACTTGATAAAGTGGAAGAGTTTAGTGAAGGAGACGAAGGTAATACGTGTCTGCCTGTCACTTACAATGGGTACATGACCAAGGATATACTAGACACGGGAGCCGGGGTAGGAATCGCCACCAAGGAGATTTGGGAGAAATGGGGAAAACCTGCCTTACGACCCACACGCATGAAGCTCCAATTAGCGGACGGACATGTGGAGAAACCCTTAGGGATATTGGAAAGAATCAAATTAACCACCTGTGGAGTAGAATTTGAACACACATTAGCCATTTGTAAGTTCGAGAAAGCTAACAACTACGAAATGATATTGGGGCGACCCTTTATGAGACAAATGCGGGTAGTGGAAGACTGGGGAAGAGATTCATTGTACCTACAACATCAAGGAAACATGACCAAGATAAACTTGCATACATTTTCTTATCGAGATGTCCCTCCACTACAGTGGAATCCCATACACAAGGAGGAAGATGACCTATCCATGCATAGTGCTGGATCGAGCGATCAATCTTGGATGCACGAGGATGCTCAGTTATGGATGTGCAAAGAGGCCAAGAAGGAGGAGAATAAAAGACAACTGTGGCCGATAGGACATCCTAACTACCGACCAGTAGAGAACCCTGATTACATGCCTCAAATCTTTCCTGATGAGACCTTTGAACCGCATGGATGGATGGAAATCTTAGCCACCTTAGATGTGTGCGTGAATGAGGAAGTTTTGACAATGAACCTCTGCATAGATGAGGAAGGCTATGATGTAAATCTTTATATGGTTGTCCTTCAAGAAGTAGAAGAAGGGGAAGTTTTGGAAAAGAATGGAAAGAGGAATATGAGAGTATAGTTTTGGAACCGGAATTCGACTCCGAAGAGAGTTACCTATACACCATTCAAAGTAAAGAGGGACAACAACTAACAAAGATCTTAGCAATTGAAGCTGCTCCCATGGTATAAGAACAAGTGGAAGACATGAGTAAGACGGAACTGAACCCATATCTTTTTGAAGTTCCTGAACATTTTAAAAAATATGAAGTAGAAGAAAGAAAGGTAGCCATTCGAATGCCTAAACGAGAGGTTAGAGATGGAGAAGCATACGACAACAAAGAACAAAAGAAAAAGATTGTGGTAACAGTGGAAGACGGAGAGGAGCGATGCACATACATAGGCAAAGATGTATCAGAGGAGGAGGAAGAAGAACTCATACAGCTGATCCAAGAATATCGAGACCTGTTTGCATGGACATATAGGGTGTAGATCCCAATATTTGTTCTCATCGAATACCAATGACTGCAGATGCAAAACCCTCTAAACAACACCCTTATACGTATAATGAGGTTTATGCAGCAAAAATCAAGGAGGAAATAGACAAGCTGCTGGCTGCAGGATTCATATATGAGATAGAACACACCGAGTGGGTATCACCATTAGTTGTAGTGCCTAAGAAGAACGGGAAATTGAGGGTGTGCATTAACTTGAAAAAGGTCAATGCAACCACCATACAGGATAGCTATCCATTACCCATCACAGACCATCTATTGGAGAGAGTAGCAGGAAAGGAAGTCTATAGCTTCTTGGATGGATTCTCCGGATACAACCAAGTAGCCATTGCTACTGAGGATCAACATAAGACCGCATTCGCAACCAAATGGGGAGTCTATGCTTTCAGAGTGATGCCTTTTGGACTCACTAATGCACCTGCTACTTTCCAACGATTGATGTGTCATGTTTTCAAGGAATTCCTGAAGAAGAGCATGGAAGTATATGTAGATGATCTATGCACATACTCCAATCAAAGACACGAACATATTCCTAAGTTGAGGAAGATATTCGATAAATGTAAACAGTACAGAGTCTGCTTAAACCCAGAGAAATGTGTCTTCATGGTGAGACAAGGAAAGATCTTAGCACACATAGTCTCGAGGAATGGAATATCCACAAATGAGGACAAGATCAAGGTCATCTTAGAGCTTCCTAGGCCAAAAAATGCGAAGGAGGTACAAGTCTTTATGGGACATTGTGGATATTACCATCGGTTTATTCACATGTATGCCATAATAGCCAAACCCCTGTATGGTCTCTTAACTCAATTCACTTGGACTGAGGAGTGCGAGAAAGCATTCAATGAATTAAAAAAGAGACTTATCACAGCCCCAATTCTGAAAACGCCCAATTGGAACAAGCCATTTCATATTCACGTGGATGCGTCTAATTATGCCATCGGATGTATCTTAGCCCAACCGGCCGATGAAGGAAAGCTAGATCACCCAATTGCCTATGAAAGTAGACAACTAAATCAAGCGGAAAGGAATTATACCACTACTGAACGAGAAGGGTTAGGAATGGTCTACGCAGTGAAGAAATTCAGACACTATCTTTTAGCCAACAAATTCAAGTTCTTCATAGACCATCAGGCCTTACTGTACTTGGTTAATAAACCCTGTAACACGGGAAGATTAGTAAGATGGTTCTTACTGTTAATGGAGTTCGACTTCGAAGTGGTAGTAAAAAAGGGAAACATGCATGTAAGAGCAGACCACCTTTCTAGGTTAACCCACGGAGAACCGCCAAGTGGAATACCTGATGATCTGCCAAATACTTACTTGTTCAATCTGGAAGTATGTCCAAAGTGGGCAGACAAATTAATTCCTATACTCACCCATGTCCCACAACACTCAATCAATAAGAATAGCAAAAAGGAAATTCTTCAATCAAGAAATTTGCACATTATTGCTGGAAGTGTGTACTATAAGGAACCCAATGGAGTGTTGCTAAGATGTGTCGAGGAGGAGGAACAAAAGAAACTAATTGAGCAAGCACATGTGAACAAATGGAGAACACACCAAGGAACTTATGGAACCATTCGGGAATTGAAAAGATTAGGAGTGTAGTGGCCTGACATGTCCAAGGACGTCCATGACTACGTGAGTAATTGTGCAGAATGCCAGGAGACAATTCCGGAGGATCATATGTCCATACCATTTTCAACCATAGCACCCAATTGGAGTCAAACATTGGTTAAATTTCTAAAGAACAGAGAACATGAGGAGGGAATAAGTTTGACTAGAAGACGATCCCTAGAAGAAATGAGCAAGGATTACGTACTTATGGGAAAACAATTGTTTAGGAGAGGAAAGGATAATCAATTACGATTATGCGTGCATGAAGGAGAGTATCTACCCATATTAGAGATGGCACATGCAGGTGCCACGGGAGGTCATTTTTCAGCTGAGAGAACTGTCAAAATGATCCTCTTCGCCGGTTTGTGGTGGCCAACTCTACATATGGATGCGGAGACAAAGTAAAAGAACAGTGCGAAGAGATAAAATGCCAAAGCATTTTGACTATGGAAGTGGAGGAAAGACTGGTAGTACAAAATTTGGAGTTTACTACCTTAGAAGAAAAGCTTTGTACTATTGAGGAAAATTTAGATAGAGTGTCGACATAGGTTACAAGGATTCTAGAGTTGGAGAAGCAAGTAAATCAATGGAAGCAACATTGTAATGATGTAAATGCAGTTTTGATAGACAAAAAAGCAAAGGTGGAAAAGCTGAGAAAGGACACAACGGTTTTGGAATTAACCTATAAAACAAAATAAGACAAATCGTTGAAATCAATGGTAGAATATATAACTAAGTTATCTGATTTTACTATTGCTTTTGATAATTTATTAGATGGATTTCAGAAGTGTATACTGGAATTAGAGGCCTCTAGGATTAGTTGTAGAAGTTCTAGCCAACAACTGGTAGACCCGAAGGAGTTTTTGAAGCAGAGATCCAACTTGCAAAGCAAAATCTTAGGGAGATGTTTAATGAGTTGCAGTATGATATAGAGAGAATAATGTTTCCAGAGATGCAAAATGAGGATGATGATTTGTAAACAATTTCCTTTGTAATCACTAGGTTCGAATCCACCGTGCATGCCTGTGTTAGCAATCGGTGTGGACGACCACTTTAATTGTAAAAATGTAATTATGATGTAATGGAAAATGGGAATTTAAGGAGATTCTAAGAGTTTCCAAAGTCTGTAATTTCGGTGATTATTGTATTTCAGAAGTTCGGAACAATGTGTAGAGATTACAAAGAAGTTCGGTGATGTTCAGTATGGTATGCATTCTGTAAGTGATGAGTACAAAGAATGGAGATATGTAGAACGCTTAAGTCTGTGAAGTCTGCGAGATACTATTCAACAGAATAATCTGTAAGAAAATGATGTAATCCAATGCTATGTGCTCTAAGTAATCAAGAAAAATTCAATGGTCTTAATGTTATTGAATACTTGGATGGCTTAGAGGAGCAAGCACAGATCCAATAATTACTTGATGATATACTAGTGTAGTATTTTGAACGAGTTGTCTTTGGATCTATTTTAGAAATTATCCATGAACATGCAACTAAACCTTGGACTAACTTCCGGAAAGAACTTCATACGATGTTCTTTCTTGAAGACTTTAGTCAACATAGTCGGAAAGGGTTTTTAAGATGGGTTAACTACCCAAAATTTAGTGAGTCTCTAAGTAGCCTACATGGTGAGTTTATGAGATGTTTTTATGAGCTTCTTGAATCTTATAGAAATGCATTAAGCCTAGACCTTATTACCCATTTCTTGAAGAACTTAAATCTTGAGGATAGAGCCGAGGTAGAACGTAGAATCAAAGAACATGGTAAAAGATACGGGTTAACAGATGACTGACAAACCATTAAATGTGAAATAGAAGTCGTTGCGCAAATGAGGCAACATCAATCTGTATTATATGAAAAGCCAATTTCTACTCAGCCTAGAGACTTGCCTTCAACAAGGAAATCCAACATGCAAGCACCTGCAACTATGGCTACGGCTAATGTTGGAATCATCCTTAAGACTCCAATAGAATTTCAACTTGATAATCTATGCAAGCTTGAGAACGTGATAAGCATGCAAGCATCTCTTTCTAAAGAGGTTGCAAATTTAAATAATAAAGTTTTTTTCCATGAGCTTGCATGAGCTTGGGGCCAGTAGTAGTGGATTGGGACAAGCAAATGTAGCTCCACCAATGCAACCTATAATGCAACAATTCACTCCTCCTCATCTAGTTTTTGAGCTAGCTCCTCCTAGCTATTCAAGCAACTTTTCAAAGAAATACTGAAAAATGAGGAATTGACAATATACGATGTGTCTGGTGTTACAGTCAAGACCATGCTACTTATGCATGTGAAGAATTAAAACAAGCTAAAGACCATCAACTTGTAGTTGAAATTGATAGAAAATTATGCAGTGATTCTAGAACATGATTCATTTGGCCATTAATTAGGGAAAATGATGTATGAAAACATTATACAAAAACTTAACTATCTCTAATGCACATGCCAATACTTTGGTAGCTAGATTAGAGCCATTAGAAGAAGGGGCTCATTCAGCTGCAAGTTAGGGTCCCTATTTTATTCTAACATTGAGAAGAGCTAGGTATGAAATTCTGCATAAAACTGCATGGCAATCTCCTATCGATCAATCCTCCATATATTCTCACATTGCCAATGCCGAAGAGAAAAAAAGACAGGATGATATGCATGATGAGGTAGACAAGGGTGATAGAAGAGTAACTCGTAGGTAGTCTAGGGAATATGAAAAGAGAAATACAAATAATGAAAAGAAAGTGCACTTTTAAGAATTACAACCCTATTTGAGGAAGAAAAGAGAAAAGCAATTAATGAAGGAAAAAGCCATTAAATGAGAATAACCAAGCACAGAAAAATCAAAATACACCATTTAAGGAAGAAAAGAAAAAAGCTATTAAAGAGGGAAAGAAACCTCTAAATGAAAACAATCAAACACACAAAAATAAAAAATAATAAAAACCAAAACGATCAGAAAGATGAAAAGAAACAAGGAGAAGAGAAGGTAAAAAAGAAAGTGAGAAAGACTCTGCGAGAAATTATGATCTTGGAACTTGAAAAGAAAAATGATGCTAGAGAAATTTTAAATGATATATTATTCAAAAGTCAGGTTATTGTGTCCCTTGAATAGGTGTTTTCTATTGTGAAACCCGAGTTCAAGGATAGTTTCATAAGACTAGTAAGAAGGAGATGGTTTTTGCTTCCTCAAGATGAGGACATGCAAGATGTTGCTAAGGAAACCCTTGTGATGAATGAAGCAATCATGTTAAGTGATAACAATAATGATGAGGAGGAAGATATTACGATAGGAAGTGTAGAGAAAACTTTTCTTGGATCAGTTCTTCCACATGATGAAATTATTAAAGGAGAAAGCCAATTTGATACAACTTTTTGGGCATGAGGAACTCTGAAAGTCAAAATTTGGATTGGTGATGAAAACGAATCATGTTTAGCTCTAGCAGTAATTGATTCAGGCTCAGAAACAAATGTCATATCAAAGATTTTTTTTGATAAATTTAGATGACCCATTGACAAAGATTGTAGTCCAAGAATGAGAACGAGTGACAATGGGTGAGGAATTTTGCTAGGTGCATGTGCTCATGTACCTATTATGATAGGAGGCATGTAGGAGAGGTTTCATTTCTTTGTGTAGGATAATGGAGCATATGAAGTGATAGTCCGACAACCATTTATAGCAGAGATGAGGATGGAGACAAACAATATGAATGATGGATAAGAATATGCAAGAATTCATTCTAAATATGGAATGGATTCCCTGCAAGTAATGACAATTTGTCTCGATCATTCAAGAAATAGGAAAAACCTATGAAGAAATCTCATTGACTCTTAAAGTTATGAATGTGAAAATTCGCCACCTGTAAGAGAATTTGGGGCTTATTCTGACCAAAATTTCTATAAGATTCCACTATCGAGTGAGAGAATAGTGGACAATGGATTGATGTCTTTCCTGATGATGTATATAACTTTGAGAAATTTTTAGATTGCACCCCTACATCTAGTTTACACTTCATTAGAAAATAAAAACTTATGAATTTAGAAAAAGAATTTGAAAATATTTAAAAACCTAGGCTTTGTTTCACCTCAAGAAAATATTGAGAGTGTAATTGAGCTAAAAAAAGTTCAACTTTGATAGAAGAGCTTGAGAATGCTCTTCAAAAAGAATTAAAATCAAAATTTATCATTCTTGAGTCTATTAAGGAATATCAACTGATTGTTGATTTCTTTTTAGAACATGAAGTCAAGATTGATACTAAATACAAAATGGTACAAAAGAAGGTAAAACACGTAGCTCACATGCTGCCGAAAGAGAGTTCTGACATAATTAGGTGAGGTTTTGAGGATCCTTTTCTTAGAGATCGATCTAAGATAGGACATACATTTACTTAGGAGACTATTAAATATATAAAGTTTGGAGAAGAATTTTTTGAGAATTGGAAAAAGATCAACTTACAAAGATGATCATGCATCATGGAAAAGCATTTTCCCTATTTCCATATGAAATAGGATGCACTGATTGGAAGCTTGTAGCTCCTATGATTATATTCACAGTACCATATATTCCATGAAATCTTCAGCTGATACTAGTCCCAAAGACTCATTTACTTGAGCTGATGAGATTGTTAAAGGAGAAGATTGCTATGAGAATCCTTGAACCATCGTCAACACCATATTCTAGCCGATGGTTCATGGTACCTAAAAAGAATGGGAAACTATGATTCATACAAGATCTGTAGCCTGTCAACAAAGTCACTATTAGAAATGTAGGAACAAGTCCCATTGTAGATGAGTTTCTAGAGGCATTTGCTAGACACTCCATCCTTTCATTGGAAAAACTATACTCTAGATATAACCAATTTCAATTAGCCATCGAAAGTAGAAATATCACCACAATGAAAACTCCTGTGGGTCTAGACTGTATGTGTACTTTATGATAAGGAGCGACAAATTCTGTGGCACACATGATCAATGCCATGAACCTGGTCTTACATGACTTCATTCTGAAAGTGACTATCCCTTTTGTCCATGATATTCTAATAAAATATTGTGTGAAAAAGGAAAAAGATGCAACTCTAGATTCATCTGGATGTAGGAAGTTTATCTTTGACCACATCTCAGACTATGAAAGAATCTTCCAAAGATTCAAAGAGTTTAGGCTTACTTTCTCTTTAGAAAAATCCACTTTTGGTGTCAATGAAGTTTTGATTGTTGGAAATCTATGTGGACATTATGGCCGTAGGCCATATCCACAAAAAGTTGATGTTATTAGTAGGATCTAAAAGGTGTTTTCCAAATTTAGTGAAGTGAGAAGGCTCTTAGGAGCTTGTGTCTTCTATGTAATCTAGATCCCACACTTTTCTCATGTTGAGAACTCATTATATGATCTATTATAAAAGAAAAAGAAATTCTTCTAGACTAAAAAACATAGTAAAACTATGAGAAAAGTAAGGCAATTGCTTATCAATGCTTCAATCTCGAAAAGGATTGATTATTCAAGAAATAAACCTGTAATCCTAACCATTGATGCTAGCCCTATTGGTATAGGCTGGGTCATTGGTCAAGATGCTGAGGAGGGGCAAAGACATGCAGTTCACTTTGGTGTGAAAATTTTGCATGAAATGCAGAGGAATTATCCTTAGATTAGAAAAGAATTATGGGGATTAGTCACTGCCTTGAAGAAAGATAAAGAATATTTTATTGGAGCAAATGTGATAATGGAAACTGATTGTCTTCCATTAATAGGAATGATTGCTAACTGATCATCTCCTAATATTCCAATGTTAAGGTGGATCACATTTATCAAGTTTATTAATCCACCCTTTGTTCATATTGTTGGAAAACATAATACTGTTGTTGATATGATCTGACGAGCAAGATTTGATGATGATGAAGAAACAACATATCGAGGGATAAACTTGATTAGTTATGATCCATCTAATTTTACTTAGGATTGATTTAGAGATGAGGACTATGAGGGACAATGGAAAGATATAGGTTATTATCTGATTACCTTCTAGCCTATCCCAAGATGGTTAGCAAATTGATTTCAGAACATCATAAAGAAGTTTTATGAATTCTTTTTGAAAAGATGGATATCTTTGGCAAAATGCTAGAGGAAAGGTGAAAAATCCACAAAGAATATTAGGATAAAAATTCTACAGGTGCAAGTCATGAGAGCTATGCATGAAAGCCTATGGGCAGGTCATAAGGGTTTTGTGGGGACATATAAAAAAAGGGAAAGCTATTGGTGGCCAAGGATGTACATAACTCTGAAGGATTTTGTGAGGAAATGTGCCACATGTTAGTTATATTCTTTGGTCAAACATAGAGATCCCTTACAACAAATTTACCCACATTGGATTCATTACAAGTGGGTAGTAGACCTTGTGACTATGCCTAAAAGCAGTGATGGCATGAGATATATAGTACTTGCACATGAAGACTTGACAAATCATGTGGAAGGTCGTGAAATTCAATATAAAATTACTTATAATACATGCCTATTCCTTTTAAAAGAAGTTATATCAAGATTTGGATATGTGGAGAAAGTAGTAGTAGATTGAGGTGAGTTAGATGCTAGAGAGGCGAGAGGATTCTTTGATCAACATGGAATTTTCTTATCTCTCACAACATCCTATAACCTAGAGGCAAATGGGAAGATTGGGTGAGGTCATCCTTTTATAGTGAAGGCGATCTTGAAGGCATGCTATGGAGGTATTGGGCAATGGTCAAGATATCTACCATTTACTTTATGGGTAGATTGAATGACATATATGAAATAGCTTGGTTTTATGCAAGTTGAGCTCATGTATGTGAAGAGATGGATAGGTATGTGCTTGAAGATGAAGAGGTGTTGCAAAATCCTTGATCTACACCAGCCAAATGAACTCCAGGAGTATATGGTGGGCCCTTTTAGCTTGCCAATGGGTGTATTAGACACCCTATGTACCTTGAAAGATCACTCTCAAAAAGATAGATCAAAACAGGTAAGTTGGAGTTAGCTCAGAGGTGAAGAACTTGCTATTCTTGGTTCATACACTTGTCCAGTGTTTTGCATAATTCTCTGAGCACAGCAGCAATTATCTTAATTCCTCTTGGGGAAGTCTAGTTAACTTAAAGAGCTAACTTTCAAGAGTAATCGCATAAAAAAAAATAAACCACATACTGAGAATGAGTTTTAACAACTGATGACATCATCCCGATTTTCACGGGCTGCTACAGTTTGAGACCAGTGAGCAGAAAAATCAACATAACTCCAAATGTAGGAATCCAATGATTATGAAATTTTGTATGGTTATACTAGACAAAACGCTGAATCCAACAAGCTTTAAATCACTGAATGTGGATAAGTAACCACTGAGAAACACCTCTGACAAGATGAGTGAAAAAGTCGGGTACTTGACAGAGAAGTGAAGATGAACAGACCCTCTTGACTTCAAATGAACATAACTGAAGATTGCAACATCCAAATGACATGAAAATTTGTGAGAATATAGTAGACTTATAGATCTAACTTTACCAAGTTCAATCACTGAAAATGATGTACCAAGCTTAGAGAAAGCATCTCTGCAAGCTGACTGAGAAAACTGAGAGTAATGGCAGTGAGTAGTACACTTCACAAGAACATGGATATATCAACTCAAATAATAATGAAAATGAAAGTATATTGCTTGTACAATACAATGACTTACTGATACATATGTGTGCCTTGTAATCACACCTTGATATGTCATAAAGCTCAGCTCTTGGAGGTCTTCACATGGGTCTCTCTAACCACGACTAAAACTGCCATCTATTTATAGTTGAGTTTGGGAGGCTAACTTCCCTCAATCACTCTCCAATCAATCAATGATTGATTTGATTCTCTACCTACCACAAATCACAAATTCATGGCTCCTCTTTCCATTCTTGATCAAGTAGACTCAACCACTTAAGATTCTTTCACTTTTACATTAAGTAAACTCTTCAAAAGTTACAAGAGGTAGTTCACAAGTGACTTTACATAGTCTTCATTTTAAGGCTTTTTCTATGACTTTGTGGGACTCAAGCCAATACTTAGGCTTGTCATAGACTTGCTCCAACAGCTCCCCCTCAAGCCAAGTATGCTTGAGGTCTTCAATCTTCCAAGATTACCTGCAAACCAATCATAGCCTTGAATTTGCAAAGCTTTGTACCATCCAATGCTTTGGTTAGAATATCTGCACATTGTTGATGAGTGGACACATATGATATTTGAATCTCTTTGCTTAGAACCTTTTCTCGTACATAGTGATAATGAACTTCAATATGTTTAGTCCTTGCATGAAAAATAGGATTAGCAGTCAAATGAATAGAAATCATATTGTCACCAAAAATAGTTGGAGTTCCAAACTCCAATCCAAGATCTTTGAATAATGTCTTCATCCACATAGCTTCTTGTGTAGCTATGGCAAGACCTCTATATTCAGCTTCAATAGAAGAGAGAGCAATTGTGGGTTTCTTCTTGGATGACCATGAAATAAGCTTTGAACCTGCAAAGGTAAGATAACCTGAAGTGCTCCTTCTATCTTCCTTGGAGCCAGCCCAATCTGCATCAGAAAATAGCTTCAAACCTAAATCAGATACATAAGTCCTTCATTTATGGTTCCTTTGAGATACTTGAGAATCCTTTTGGCAGCATCCATATGTGGTTTCCTTGGTGTGTGCATAAATTGACTTAGCACACTCACACTGTAACATATATCTACTCTTGTCAATGTGGCATAGTTGAGACTACCCACTAGACTTTGATATGATGTGATGTCCTCTATGAGTTCACCTTCATGTGAGCTCAATTTGTGATTGACCTCCATTGGAGTACCTGCAATCTTACAATCTTGCATCTTGAATTTTGCCAACATGTCCTTAATGTACTTCCTTTGAGTGAGAAACAAACCATGATCTTTGTAGACAACTTCCAAACCTAGGAAGTAGGTAAGTGAACCCAAATCACTTATCTTGAACTCTTCTCTCATCTGATCTTTGATCTTCTTCATACCATCTGCATCATTTCCTGTCAATATAATATCATCTACATATACACATAGGTAGATGACCTCGGAATTACTCTTTTTAATAAAGAGTGAAGGATCTGCCTTGCTTGGTTGAAAGCCTTTGTCCTGCAAGAATGAAACAAGCCTGAAATTCCAAGCTCTTGGAGCTTGCTTGAGACCATACAATGCTTTGTTAAGTTTACACACATAATCAGGATAAACTTGATTCTCAAAACCAGGTGGTTGTGCCATATATACTTCTTCTGTTATCCAACCATTCAAAAATGCATTCTTTACATCTAGTTGAAGTATCTTCCAATTTTTGGAAGAGGCAATACTAAGCAAAACCCTAATAGTAGGCATCTTTGCCACAGGAGAGAAGGTCTCCTCATAATCAATTCCCTGAGTTTGTGCAAAGCCTTTTGCTACAAGCCTTGCCTTATACCTGTTAATTGAACCATCAGAGTTCTTCTTGAGTTTATAGACCCATCTTGAGCCTATTACCTTCATGGATGAAGTTTTGGGCACCAAATCCCAAGTGTTGTTTTCCTCAAGTGCTTCAATCTCTTCCTTCATTGCATGCTTCCATTCTGATTTTGCTTTGGCCTCTTCAAATGATGATGGCTCCTCTTGGTTTATATCCTGTGCTATGTAGATAGAGTGTTTAGTTACTAATGAGGTGTCAAACCCATACCTTTCTGGTTTTTTCTTTTCCCTCATAGATCTTCTTAGGCCATGATGTGATGATTCTACCTCATGTCCAAGTTCCTGCAATTATGCTTTACCTTTAGACTTCCATGCTTTGATCTTTTCCATGTGAGATTCTTCATCATCCTCTGAGGTGTCTTGTTCTTCAATCTTTGATTGTTCTCTACCAAGCTTTGGAAAATCTTCTTCAAGATTATATGGTAAATTGACCTTCCTGCATGAATCTTCATACCATGAATTGTTCTCATAAAAAACTACATCTCTGCTTACCAAGAATCCTTTGTTGGTAGGGTTGTATAACCTGTAGCCCTTTTGATTGTTTTCATATCCAATAAACACACACCTTTCTGCCTTTGGATCCATCTTGCCTCTAACTTGTGAAGGAACATGAGCAAAATAAATACATCCAAAAATTTTACAATGATCTAAGCTTGGTCTTCTTCCATTCCAAGCCTCATATGGAGTCATCCCATCAAGGGATTTTGAAGGCAACCTGTTAATCAAGTAAGTGGCTGTAGATACAGCCTCAGCCCATAAGTAATTAGGTAAATGCTTTTCATTTAACATAGACCTTGTAGCTTCAACAATTGTCCTATTCCTCCTTTCTGCCACTCCATTTTGCTCAGGAGTGTACCTTGTAGTTACCTCTCTTTTGATTCCTCTTTCTTGAAGAAAAGAATCAAACTCATGGGAGAAGTATTCTCTCCCTCCATTTGACCTTAGCCTTTTTAGTGATTTACCTGTTTGGTTCTCCACAAGAGCCAAATATCTTTTGAAACATGAAAAAACTTCATCTTTGTGTTTCATAAAGAATAGGATAGTCCATCTGCTGCAATCATCAATAAAGGAAACATAATACCTTGATCCAGATATTGAAGCTTCCTTGCTAGGTCCCCATACATCTGTATGAACCAACTCCAAGAGATCTCCATGCATATAACCTTTCTTCATGAATGGTAACCTGTGAGACTTTCCAAATTGACATGCACTACACTTATAAAACATATGTTGTTTTGACAAATTAGGAAGTCCAAGTACACTTTGGTCCCTGTAGATTTGCTTTAATGACCTTTCACCAATATGTGCTAACCTTTTGTGCCATACTTCCAATTCTGTGAGTGTCTGACTACCATAATTAAAGAGAGCAATGTTTCTAGTGTCCTGTAATTCAAATGTGAACAATCTACCTGTCTTTTCACCTTTTGCAATTTTTCTGAATCCTTGACTTGGATCTTCAACAAATGCTCCTGCCTTTGTGAACCTGACTTGCAACCCTTTCTCTACTATCTACCCAACACTTATCAAATTCTTTGTAATAGTAGGGACATAGAGTACCTTACTGAGTAGGTTGATGTTTCCATCAGGTGCTTTGACATTGCCTATTTTCTCCACAGGATGTTTTGTATCATCTCCTGTTTGTACCTCATGCTTATTCCTTGGATCTTCTAAATCTGATAGGAGTGCCACATTTCCTGCCACATGATTTGAACAACTTGAATCTATGTAGAAAACATGCTCATCAGATTTACCTTTTGGCATAGCCATGTTCATGATCAATAATGAATCCTCTTTGTTTGAGTCTTTTCTGTAGTTATTGTAGTCTCTCCTTCCTTTGTAGCCTCCTTGATAGTTTGAATGATTGTAGTTGTTGTAGTTGCCATGGTAGTTGTTGAACCTTCCTCTTGAGTAGCCATAACTTCCTCTATTGTATCCTCTACCTCTTTGATTCCTAGAATTCCTAAAGCAATTTTTCAGTTGTATGATTAGTTAATCCACAAATAGAACATGAGTTGGAGCCTTGGGATCTCCCCCTGCCTTGTCTACCTCCTCTTCCTCTACCTCTGCCATGTCTTCCTCTACCTGCATAGTTAGCTTGATATGTACCTGCTTCATCATCCACTTTCTTTGCCTTTCCTTTGTTATCTTTAGACTTGCTTTTATCCCTGTATAAAGCTGAAGATTGATTACCTTTAGAGCTTTCTCCATTTTTGATAAGCTTTGCCTCTTGAGTAAGTAGTTGTCCAATGAGTGTGTTGAAATCAGGTACATGCATGTCCATGTACAAATCCATAGCTGTGGTGAATGCTTCCCACTTGTCATCTGCCTTCAAGCCATTGATGACCTGCCTTACAATTTTCTCTTCATCTATTACCTCTCCAATGCTTCCCAACTGATCCGCTATGTCCTTGAGCTTTGTGACAAAATTAGTCACATTTTGTTTGGGAGCCTTCTTGAGAGTTGAGAAATCCAGCCATAGTTGATGCTTCCTAGCTTTAGTACTTGAAGAAAAGAAAGCTTCAAGTGCATCCCACACTTCCTGAGATGTCTTACAACTTCTAATGTGAAGCAACAAAAAATCTGAGATAGAGTTGAGGAGATAAGACCTTGCAAGTGCATCCTTGGAGCACCATGTGCTCAATCTTTCTTGCTCTTCTTGTGTTGGTTGACTTTTGTTCCTGAAACTTGGCATAACTTCATCTCCAGCCACATGACCATATAAACTTCTACCTTGGAGATAAGATTCCATTCTTAATGACCAAGCTGAGTAATTACCTCTATCCAATTTGTCAATTGATGAAGGAAATCCATCTGCGATGTTGTCCAATCTTGCTCTGATACCACTGTGAAGAGATGGATAGGTATGCCCTTGAAGATGAAGAGGTGTTGCAAAATCCTTGATCTACACCAGCCAAATGAACTCCAGGAGTATATGGTGGGCGCTTTTAGCTTGCCAATGGATGTATTAGACACCCTATGTACCTTGAAAGATCACTCTCAAAAAGATAGATCAAAACAGGTAAGTTGGAGTTAGCTCAGAGGTGAAGAACTTGCTATTCTCGGTTCATACACCTGTCCAGTGTTTTGCATAATTCTCTGAGCACAGCAGCAATTATCTTAATTCCTCTTAAGGAAGTCTAGTTAACTTAAAGAGCTAACGTTCAAGATTAATCTCATAAAAAATAATAAACCACATACTGAGAATGAGTTTTAACAACTGATGATATCATCCCGATTTTCACGGGCTGCTACAGTTTGAGACCAGTGAGCAGAAAAATCAACATAACTCCAAATGTAAGAATCCAATGATTATGAAATTTTGTATGGTTATACTAGACAGTAAGCTAAATCCAACAAGCATTAAATCACTGAATTTGAATACGTAACCACTGAGAAACACCTCTGACAAGATGAGTGAAAAAGTTGGGTACCTAACAGAGAAGTGAAGATGAACAGACCCTCTTGACTTCAAATGAACATAACTGAAGATTGCAACATCCAAATGACATAAAAATTTGTGAGCATATAGTAGACGTATAGAGATAAGGTTACCAAGTTAAATCACTGAAAATGATGCACCAAGCTCAGAGAAAGCATCTCTGCAAGCTGACTGAGAAAACTGAGAGTAATGGTAGTGAGTAGTACACTTCACAAGAACATGGATATATGAACTCAAATAATAATGAAAATGAAAGTATATTGCTTGCACAATACAATTACTTACTGATACATATGTGTGCCTTGTAATCACACCTTGATATGTCATAAAGCTCAGCTCTTGGAGGTCTTCACATGGGTCTCTCTAACCACGACTAAAACTGCCATCTATTTATAGTTGAGTTTGGGAGGCTAACTTCCCCCAATCACTCTCCAATCAATAAATGATTGATTTGATTCTCTACCTACCACAAATCACGAATTTGTGGCTCCTCTTTCCATTCTTGATCAAGTGGACTCAACCACTTAAGATTCTTTCACTTTTACATTAAGTAAACTCTTCAAAAGTTACAAGAGGTAGTTCACAAGTGAACTTTACATAGTCTTCATTTTAAGGCTTTTTCTATGACTTTGTGGGACTCAAGCCAATACTTAGGCTTGTCATAGACTTGCTCCAAAAATGTATTATCAAAAGCTGATTTTTCCTATTATCAAGATATCTACCATTTACTTTATGGGTAGATCGAATGACATATATGAAATAGCTTGGTTTTATGCGAGTTGAGCTCATGTATTATCAAAAGTTGTATTAGATAAGGAACTAGATAAGCTTAGACTAGGAAGATAGTTTATCATAAGAAGACTTATTAACTTAAATAATTAAACAATCAAAACAAGGGAATGAGAACTATTAAAAAGTTAAAAGAGTCACATCTCAAAAAATAAGATTTATTTTGATAAGAGACATCATCTAAGGCTACAATCGATAGAGTTCGGGGATTGGGTACTTGTCTATGACAGTACCTTTGATACCCAGTATGATGCATGATGAAAATTAACTAAACGATGGTTTGGTCCTTACTTTTTGTTTCTATCTTTGACACAGGTACATATACTTTACATGAACGTGATGGCCCTGCCTTGAAAAATATCATTGCAGGAAAAAGAATCAAGCCATTCAAATGAAGTTCAAGCAATGAATATAAGATAGATGAATAATTATTCAACGAGGATGATGTCGATGAAGAACGACAAAATGATTAATGAGATGAAATACTTCCACTCACATTTCTTTTTTGTTTTATATAAAATGAATGAAAATATGCATTGCATTTTTGCATGTAACAAATTTACTAAGATTTGTATATGTTTAAGAGAATTAAGTAGAATCAAGATAGCGAACATCTATTAGGTTTCATGTGATGCATGAAAGACTAAAAATGATATGAATAAGATCAGTTAGAAGACTAGAAACTTTTGGGAGTAAAAAAATTGGAATGTGATAGAAAACTTAAACTAAGTGCATGTATATGCTAATAAATTTGAACACTTAGTGAGTGGGATTCTTTGGATCCTAGTGTTTAGTTCTTCTGAGATCCTGCCTCCAGATAGATTATGATTCAGACAAGCCTTGATACTCAAACCCAACAATATATGTATGTGCATGTATTGCCAATGTGGTTGAAGGGCTAGTAGGTGGATGGAACAAACTTGATCGGGCAATCAACACCATGAGCTGATGCTAGTTTCATATTAGGCTTAACCTATATGTTGTCATGCATCTATATGGGTTGATAGGTGGGTAGAGTCACTCTGGCTAGGTGGTCAGAGCCACGAGCTAATGTCGATTTCATATAGGGCTGACATTGTGTGTTGTGCACTATGTCAGGTCGGTCGACACATGGAGTAAACTTCATTGGGAAGACAAGTCCATGAGTCGCACCTAATTTCAGCACAAGCCGATTTGTGTAAATGAAAAAAAAAATAAATGAAAAAGAGCTGAGGTGGGATGAAGCACAAAAGAAAAGAAAAACAAAAAAAAAAGTAAAAAAAAGAATAAGATTCGATGGAGAGTTTGGACGGTAAGAAATAAATGAAGGAAACAAAATATAATTCCAAAAACTCAGTTAATAGAGCTTAGTATATGCTAATGTTTAGGATAGGCTACTGCAACTGAACATGTTGAATGAATGAAAGATCTACAAAGACTAGGATTTATTCATATGATTGCTTGTCAGAGTATAGAAATTAAAGCATAATAGAAGGTGTGTAAAACTTGCATCTACTTTATTCTCTAAATTTGTACTAATTTTCATTAAATTGCATGAAATATAGATATATTTATTTCTAAATTTTAAAAGTGATAAGCATCTATCCATGACTATTTGATACTTGTGTATATTTCCTCACTTGATTTGCAGGTTGGCTCATCACGACGATGTGCAAGTTTAGTGGGGGCGGATGTTGAAATGAGTTTTTTACTCCGACCAACATTCATAAAAAATTAAAAATTTTCTTCCAAAGTGGTCATCTCTAAAATCTTAAAAATCTTTTTGATACGAATCTTTGAATCTACTAATCTCCCTCTTTGGTGCCTGTAGGTTGAAGAAGTTGAACATATGCTTTGATCAGAATAGGAGGCGATCATTGAACCTTCATTGGAACCCTCCACTTTATCTCTATTTATACCCTCCATACAAAACCTTTTATTTATATAAATGAGAAAACCCTAAGTGTGTAATCCAAGTTTAGGTAAATGTATTTCTTTCCATGTGTTTTTTGTGAGTCCCAAAGATGGAGCAACTTTATATATGAGTTACCTTGAGTGTATGTGAGCAATCAAGTTAATGTGAATGAATTATGTCCATACATTTGTGCATGGATAGTGATTTATGTTTGTGTTTGCCCCTTATGCCGTGAATATCTATGTATATGCCTATGTGTGTGTATATTTGTGTGTGTTATACTTATTTGATTTAATATATGTTAATCTATGGTAGAAATTATGTTCATATATGAATGGTTTATATTTGATTTAATAAGTATAACTAATAAACAATATATTTGGTCTAAAATATGTTAATAGTATGTGTGTGTATAAATATAGTATATATGTCAAATAAGTTGATGTGTGTATGGTTACTAAAGTAGAGTGTATGCACACATATGTATGTATCTAGGAATATATATGTGTGTTCTATGTATGGTATTTTCTAATGTGTTTTTTGTGTAGGTGCATACAAGAGAGAGAGAGAGGGAGAGAAAGAAAGACCTTCATCTTCTTCCCCTCACTCTCCTTGGTTGCTACAGAAGTAATAGATGAGCATGCTCGCTACAAGGAGATCACTTCCTCCTGCATTTTGTAGGCTATAGACATTCAAAGGCACACACATAGAGAGCTAGGGGGGAGAGAGAGAGAGAGTTTTGTTGATTCCTTCCCCCCCAGCTTCTTGCAAACATATCACATAGAGAGAGAGGGAGAGGTTTTCATCTTCTTCCCCCTCCTCCTGGCCGCACAGACGAACCTTGTAGTGTTGTTCACAGAGAAAGAGAGGGAGAGAGAGAGAGAGTATAGAGACAAAATCACACAAAAGTACTTAGAGAATAGAAAGAGATAAGAGATGACACCAGATTGGGTACAATCTCCCCCCACATACTGTGATGGACGGGTCTATCAAAGCATGTCTATTTATAGGTATTTCTTATTACGCCCTGAATAGAAAATACATGAGGGTGGTGCTTCGAAAAGTGTGCTTTTGCTTTATTTACAAAAATCATAATTTTCTATGTTTACATAAATGTGGCTTTCTAAAGCGATCTATTATTTTTACAAAAATAACTAAAATTACTATCATCTAAAAATAACTATCTTCTAAAAGCATTCTTCTAAATATCTCCAAAAATATTTGAATAATTCCATGCATGTTCACAGCCTCATGGATCTTCAACTGCTAAATCAAAACACAAAACACATTAAAAAACTCAAGGCATTAAAATCCATTCAACATTCCAATATTCCATAAAGTATAACATATCTACTAGATATCCACAAGCTTATACAATTCGTTGATCAGAATGCTACTAATCATTCATCCTCATCATTATATAGTTTGGATATTCTATGTATACTTAAAACAAGTTAATGGCGATGGAAAAGAAACAAATTACAAGCCTTTGCTCAATGGAACATGAAGAAATAAGAAACTAAACAATTTTGTTAGCATATCGATGTAATTTTGAAAAGTGGAAAAATTATACCAAGTAATCAACAAGCAACTTCTGTGATAACGGTGCCGACCGGCACAATCTAACTACAAATAGACTAAAGGGGAGTACACACCCTAACAAATTGAATTTCTCTCCTTGCTAACCTGCAAGAAAATACTTACTTGTCCCTGTAAAGAAGAATACATGCACCGTACAAGACAAACCATGTCTTAGCTACATGTCTACTCTAAGTACTATGCAAACTTTGCATGTCCTATATGCAATATGATGCAAAAAGAGAGCAACAATGCATTTAAATTGATAAGAGACTTCCCTAGAGGTTTATAAAGTAATTTTCAGGTGTGTGCATGTGTTGAAGATGGCCCACATGCCATCCAAATAGCTTCCCAAGACTTACCTGATAGTTTGTGCTTCAAAATGATGCTCAAAAGAGGGTTATTGAAGATGAATGGGAAAACTCAAAACTCTAAAAATAACTGAGATTGAAGCCAAAATATGGCTTGCAACCACTCTTTTGAAACAGCTCCAAGGGAGCTTTCCATAGGGAAAAAAATCCCTTAAATTGGATATTGAATGTGCAAGATATAGGCAAAGACGTGTATAGAGGTGGGATAAATTTGACAAGCTTTGGCTATGGATTTTCCCACAGAATATCAAAGAAAAATCTCTAATGAGTTCTCCTCTATGCATGGATGCACACATGGGTATCTATTTATCCCATACACTCTGCTAGGCTCGAGAAGAACAAGTTGATATAAAGGGTGGTCTTGTGAACTCTATCATCTCGTGGAAGAGAGTATCTAAAGAGCCTCTCTCCCTCCTCTGGATCCGAGAAGTGCTCCGATCACAGGTAGGCATGGGCAATAGATCACCAGTATGGGCACTCTCTTGAGTGCTTATTGCACGCATGCCCGAGGACCATCTAGAGAGAGGGGCTTATGGCTCCTCCTATGTTTGTTTGCTCCTTGGCGCTTAGTGGGGGAGTCACGTGGGCTCTGTCCTCAGCTCCCTCCCAACAATTCTTTTGCTCTTCATGGCTCCAAAAAAATGGTGATGGCTCTAACTGATGACAGTCACAAAAGCTCCTCAAAATTGATGATGCAATGATCAAAACGATGTGGATCAAAAAAGTTCATGCCAAAAATCACATAAGAAGGCCAATAGCTCTGATACCAATTGTGAGACAATTACGTGAATGATTTGTGCGTGACTCACCTCCCATCCATATATACCCTCATGCACTCTAAAAATAGCAATGATCTAGAAGAGTCTAGTGTGAACATGTGGCCATAATGCACCACTTATTCCCATTACTACTTTAGTACCTTAGTGTATTCCCTAAGTTGGGACCTTGGCTAGCTTGCCCTTGTCCCTCACACACATGGACTGGTCCCTATGGATCAATATCATGATCCCTATGGATCAATGTTTGAAAATGTCCCAAAGCTTTTTGAAGTTCACCCCTCATAGGTTGTTTGGTAAAGCTTTGGCCTCTTGAGCCAGAGGTCTAGAGTTCAACTTTCAGGGTTGAGATGTATGCCAATTTAAACCAGTTGTAACTCAGTCCAACCCTTTCTTTGTAGGATATGAGGGGTCTCCAGGGTATTATGTTCATTCATTTTTACAATTCTACTTTAAAAGTTAAAGCCAAAAGAGTAGGCGCTTTCCAAACCTCCTTAAAAAATATCTTTTTTGGAATATCAAAATAAAAATACAAGTATAAAAGAAGTATGCAAGACTTAATTTACAAATTTAAGCTATATTTGGAAGGAAATGTTGACAATCCAACAAACTCTCTATAAATGTGTTACATCACACATGTATGAAGCAAAAGAGAGAGAAAATATATATGCAATAAAAATTCCAAAGTGATTATATTCAAGATCATGGCAAGGAAGTGATTATACTAAGGATCATCACGATGAAGCTTGATTTAAATATAGCTAGGATAATTGAAACACCTTTTCATATACTAAAAATAAAAAAAAATACATGATAAATGCAATATAAAGACATTAGAAAGTCATTATGGAACAAAAATTAATGTTATTAAAAGATTCAAGAAGACCATAACATGTGTGGCATGCTAAGTTTAGAAAAACCCTATGGGGAAATGTTGTTGATATATTTTGGTAGTGATGTGTGTGAACACACTTAGGACCACCAGGGCACTTTTTTCCCCCTTTAAGATGTTTTTCTCCCCTGGCTTGTATATACGCCTATAATCCTAACACATTACTTATCTTTGTACATTCAGTATTGTGTGTTGTGCTCCATCTTCTTCTTCTTCTTTGTACTATTCATGTGCTTCTACAAACCTCAAACTCCAACGATTGGTATCAGAGTAGGTCATTGGCTTCATCTAGGATGTCATCAACACCCTGCCGGTCACAATCTTAGAATCCCACAAAAATTGGGAGCACACTCAAGGCGATTAGCAGTTCAAAACTGCTTTGCTCTATGGCATCACAATCATGATCTAACCTAGTTTCAGCCTCCAAATGCACTATTGTAGTGCCTATGCAAGCAATTTCATCTTTTTGTTTCAAACATATATACATGTTTTGGCTTTCAAGTACAAGCACCTCAAAGTCTACTACAAGTTTCATAGAAATCGATAGGCTAGTTCTTTTCAAGTGGTTGACATACAATCATTTTTCTATATCAAGGTATTTTAGTGAGTGGCCATGGCTGATAGCAATGATGTATTCTGTATGTTGGATACTGAGGATAAGTTGAATGGTACCAACTTCCCATTATGGGCATATATGATGTATCGTGTATTGATTGCAAAAGGACCATGGAATATTGTGTAGGGTGTTGACCCACTACACCTACAAATACAGTTATTGAAGGTGATGAAGATGGTGTTGAACATGATGACCTTCAAATTTCTCTTCATGTTACAATTCTAGCTTCACCTACTACAAAGAAACTTTTTTGGGATGGTATGAATGCGGAATCACATGCATTGATAGATTTGTCTACCAAATGTGCCATTATTCTACACATTCCCTCCTGCAAAATAGTTACGGATGCTTGGGATACACTTTCCACTTTATACCACACAAGAAACGAGGCTCATATTGCTTACCTATAAAAAAATACCTAGAGACTGAGCACATGAATGAAGGAGATTCCATGGAAATTGTTTTGAGAAAGATCAAAGATTTGAAGGAGCAGTTGATTTCTGTTGATGAAGTCTTGCTAGATAGTTCACTTGTGCAGATTGTCGTGAATGGTCTTCTAGATTCATATTAGATTTTTACTTCTACTCTTTGATTGATGATAAAAGGCAATCCAAATGCCTTAACATTGGAGGAGTTAATCTCAGTTTTGTTGCAAGAAGATCAATCGACGCAAAACAGGTTCATTATGCATGTTCCAGATCAAGCTTTCTTAACTAATCAGAAGGGAAAAGGTAAATGGAGCTCATCTAATAGTAAGCAAAAATCTCCTAATTTTGCACAATCAAAGAAGTATGACAAAGATCCAAAGAAAACAAAAAAGCAAAATTCTTTTGCAAATACTATAAAGGAAACGACCGTTTCATAAATATTTTTCCAAAATTGGTTGCAAAAGAGGCAATGAAAAAAGAGGCAAGAATGGTTGTTGCAGAGGCCTATACACCTAAAAGAGAGTTTGCTAATCTTGTGTAGAATGAATAATGGTCATTTACTATAGTTTTCAGTTATGACCTATCTTCTCATGAGCAGAGTATGTATACAATATACTCAGATGTTTGGTACTATGAAAACGGGGCAACCAAACATATCATCTTACATCACAGTTCCTTCACTTCACTTGAGCCTGCCCCTACAAGGAATACTATCACATGCACCAAAAACCCCTCTTATCTTGTCATGGACTTGGTAAGATCATTTTGACTATAGTTGATAGTAGCTCTTTTACATTATCAAATGCTTTATTTCTATCACGGATCAAGAAAAATATGTTATTAGTCTCAACATTAGCCAAGATCGACTTGGTTGTGAAATTTACTAATGATAGATATGTTACTGTTAGTGTCCATGTGAAAGACCAAATGGTTGTCGAAAACTTTTGAATATGAAATTTAATTAAACATATAGTGGCCTAGTCAACCATGGACTAGAAGTTTGATCGCATCTGCAACACCCAAGAAATCTATGTTCATGCTCTCTCTGTACTATGTTTTTTGCATATTCTGTAGGTTTTGTGTGAAAGACTATGTGTGGCATTTGGATTTTGGTTTTCTATGTCAAGGGTATTGTCATGGAGTCTTGTCAATTATACAGTGGTCAATTTATTCCTTGATACACTTATTGGTGTGAACACATTTATTCTCATGTATTCCTTTTGGTAGCTCATTACTTTTCATTAATTCATTTTTTGGGGAAGACTTTGCTATTTTTTTCCCCAGAATCTAACACTTTTAAATCCTTTTTTGAGCATAGTGGTGTTTGGACTCTTGTAGCTCAATTATCATTCTATTCAATTATCTATCATCATGGCATCAGAGGTCTCAGGCACGTCTAGTGGATCGGGATCTAGTGCTAGTGTTTCAAGAAGGAGCTATAACTTGTAGGGCAAATACCAATTTGAGATCCAAAAATTTAATGGCACAATTTTTTTCTCTATGGAAGAATTAGATTAAAGATGTGTTGATTCAGATGAGGCAATCGAAAAGAGTAAATGGAATCTCAAAGAAGCTTTCTGACATGGATGAGGATGGTCGGGATGACTTGGATGAAATGGCAAGGTCTACCATTTGATTACACCTGGTAGATAATGTTTACTTTACAATATTAGACTGTGAAAGTGCAAAGGAGCTTTGGAAGAAGTTATGCAATACATATGAAACAGAAACTGCATCAAAACAAGTTTATCTGATGAGAATGTTATATGACCTTTGCATGGACACAAATAGTGTTGTTGCTCATCTAAATGAGTTTGATGCTATATTCTCCTAGTTACAGGCTTAGAAACATGGATAATAAAATGAAAGCAATCTTGTTGTTATGCACCTTTGCATAATCATGGGATACATTTTGCACACTTATTAGCAATAGTGCAACTAGTGGTAGACTGGTCTATGATGACATGTGTGGAGCACTCTTTAGTAAGGATATTCGTAAAAAATCTATGTTTGGGACTCGGAGTGGAGATGCGAATAATGTTCTTGATTCTTACCAAGGAAAGAATCAACAACATGGCAAGAGAAAGAACAAGGAAAAGAATGGTCAAGGGAATAAGAGTAGAAGTAAATCAAGGAAGATGGATATCAAATGCCATTATTTTCATGAGAAAGGACACATGAAGAAAGAGTGATATGCATTATATAATGCTAAGGGTAAAGGGCAAAATATTGATGGGCATGTTAAATAGTTATCTACACCATCTACTTCAACCGTGAAAGTTTGAAGAAATTAATGCCATTTTTTAGGATGTTGATGTGTTGAAACTTGAAAGTATTATGCCTACTAAGGCTCTTATGGGTGATTCTCTTTCCCACATGTGGTTGCTAGATTCTCATGCTTATTTCCATGTGACACCACATAGAGAATGGCTCTCTACTTATGCAATAAAGTCTCTTGGTATTGTGACACTTGGTTACTCTTAACACTGTGACATTGTCGGGATTGGAGATGTGGTTGTGTAGTTCATTGATGGTTCAAAATTTCATATGCATAATGTATGCCATGTACCTCATATATCACATAGTTTGATGTCAGTTGATCAACTTTATGACCTTGGTTACAAGGTGCTTTTCTATGCTCAGTCCTTTTGCATATCAAAGGGCAATATGGTTATTGCAAAAGGAAGCAAAGTTGGCTCACTTTATCCTTTATTTGTATCACATAAAGAACACTTGTCATGAGGATCATATGGCTTGTATTTGGCATGCCCTTTTGGGCCACAGTCTCATAGTGGAATGGAAAATCTTTCTCATTCTGGCTTCTTACTTGTGTTATATTTCTTTGACTCTTCATTTTCTGAGCATTTTCAATATGCAAAGAAAACTAAGAATGTGCATAAAATGAACATTCACTCTTCCATTCTGTCTTTAGATCTTGTTCATACAGATGTGTGTCATAGATGATGCTACCAGAAAAGTCTGGTTATATCTTAACAAATCAAAGGATGAGTTATTCCCTACCTTCAAAAAATGTATTGCTTTAATTGAGACTAAAAAGAAACTAAGCTCAAAGCTTTACATTCAAATAATGGGGCTGAGTATATCTCACATGAATTCAGCCCTTTTTTGTCAATCTATAGAAAATTGTAGAGAGTTTACAGCTCCTTATACCCCTGTACCGAATGCTATGATTGAAAAGATGAATATAACTATTCATGATAGAATAGTTTCTATGTTGCATCATGCAAACCTTTCACAAGGCTTTTGGGAAGAAGTAGTATTGACTGCAATTCACATGATTAACCTTTCACCTAGTACTACCAAAGGTCTAAAGTGTCACAAGAGTTATGCATAGGGAAGCCACCATATTGTGATCATTTTCGAGTTTTTGGATGTGAAGCATATGTTCATTAACCTACGCATCTTATACAAAAGCTAGAACATAAGTCAAAGAAATGCATTCTTCTTTGATATGCTTGAGGACAATTTGGATATTTCTTCTGGGATCTTAAAACACAGTGAGTAATCATAATTAGTGATGTCATTGTCAATGATTCTAAGATCCAGAAACATCTCATTAAGGAGTTTCAAGTGAGAAGAGTGGGTGTTTGAGGATACTAGTCCTCTAGTTAGCATGCATAAAAATATTGCACATAAGGATGTTCAAGAGAATGTCCAATCAAAACAATCTACAAATGTTCCTTTTCAACAACCATTTAGATGCTCAACACGTGACTCACATCCACCTGATAGATATGTTCTAGGTTTGGATTTGTTATGCTAATAGTTGCTAGTGAGCCTTCTTACTACAAAGAGGCCATGCAGACAAAGAATCATGTTAAGTGGGAGTGTGCCATCAAGAGTGAGTTGTATTCTATTCACAAGAATGGTACTTGGGATTTAGTACCTTTGCCAAAGGGCAAGAAATCTTTACCATGTACATGGGTATATAAGCTAAAATTCACATCAGATAGTGCTTCTGCAAAGTATAAAGCATAACTTTTTTCAAAGGGTTGTAAGCAAAAACATGGTGTTCATTTCAAGGAAATCTTCTATAGAGTGGTTAAGATTACTACTCTTTGAATGTTTCTTGGATTCATTGCACTAGAGATCTTAGAGCTAGTCCAAATGGATGTGAAAACTACTTTCTTGCATGGAGATCTTACAAATGAAATCTCTATGGAATAATCAAAGGGTTATGTAGTTCTTGGCAAAGAAAGTCTAGTTTGTAAGCTAAAGAAGAGATTATATTGACTTAAATAGTCCCTAATGGTACCAAAGGTTTGATGGTTTTATGAAGTCTCAAGGCTATTCTTGATGCAATGAGGATCATTGTCTCTACACAAAGAGATGCTTATATGGCAACTTGATATTGTTGGATTTTGAGGTTTGCAAAAGCAGGGGAGTTGGCACTCATGAATAAGGAAGTGCCAAGCTATGTAGAATCAATCCACAAAAGGAATTAATCCCAAACCTTTGCGGAAAGCTTCAAACTTCTTCCTAGGTAGAGCCTTTGCGAAAAGGTCTGCAATGTTCTTGTGTGTGGGCACATATGCCAAAATGATCTCTCTAGCAGAAAATCTTTCCCTGAGATAACGATGATCAACTACTCTTGAAAATCTTTGATCTTTGTCAAAAACATTATTCATAGAATCTCCTTCATTCATGTGTTCACTCTCCAACTGTTTTCGGATGTAAGCAACATGAGCCTCATTCCTTGTGTGGTATAAAGTTGTAAGTGTATCCTAAGCATACTTTGCTATTTTGTAGGAGTGAATGTGATGAATAATGGCATGTTTGACAGACAAGGCTATCAATGCATGTGCATGAGCATCTGTAGCATTCCAACAAAGTCTCTCTAGAGTAGGTGTACTAGGAATCGTACTCTGAATAGGAACCTAAAGAATATCATCATCTTCAATGTTATCTACACCACCTTTGGTAATTATATTTGCACATGTAGTAGGATGTTTTTCAACACTTTGCACAGTAGTCCATAGTCCTTTTGCAATGAATACATGATGCATCATATAAGCCCATAATGGGTGATTGCTACCATCCAAATTATCCTTAATAGCCAACATATGGAATACATCACTACTTTCAACCATGGCCAGTACCTAAAATACCTTCATGTAGAAAGATGAGTGTATCTCAAAAAGTTGAATACAACTACGGTGTCAAGTTCTGCTAAACCTATAATAGACTTTGAGATTCTTATATTGGAAAACTGGAACTTGTATATATCTTTGGCACAAAAAGATGAAATTGCCTACACAAGCAACTACGATAGTGCATTTGGAGGTGGAAACAAGCTCAAATCCTGATTTTGATACCATTGAGTGAAGCATTTTTTAACTCCTAATTACCTTGATTATTTTTCATGCAATTTTGAGATTGTGATTGAAGGGGTGTCAACAATGCCCTAAATGAAACCTGCTCCTATACCAATTGTGAGAGTTTGAGGTTTGCAAAAGCACGAGAACAACACAAGGAAGAAGAAGAAGCTTAGAGCATAACACACAATACTCAATGTATTACCAAGGGTTATAGGCGTATATTCAAGCCGAGGGGGAAAAACTTCCTAAAGAGGGAAAAAAGTGCCCCGACCATGTCAGAGAGTGAATGAAGACCATCAAGTGGATCAGTTCTGGTTTTTCAATGGGTCTTATTGTGTGACTACATGCGGGGTGTTTATTAGTATGTTTTAGGACTTAAAATGTGATAGCAATGCTTTGAAAAGTGTTTGTGAATATTCTAGTGGTCTATGCTATGGAATGCATATGGAAAAAGAAATTTAATTATATGTAAAAAATAAAGGAAGTTAAAGTTGTTCCTTAGGAAATAAAGTATTAGAAATGACATTGTCAATTATTTTTTCTTCTACTAGTTTTTCTTAATCTAATATTTCTTCATTAACTTGATTATTTACAGGCATAGCTAATAAATACATAGAAATAGAGATGGTAAATTCATGATTGTAAAGATGAAATGAAAATTAATATATAAAAAAGATTAACCTATACAAATTATGTAAATAAAAGTAAGATTCTAAGATAGTTTTCGAGACTTTTTGCCGATGATATGAACGCGTTCGTTCACAACGATAATACGAGCCTGGAGACCTTCTGGAGGTGTCTTGCTACCTTCTGTGATGCCTCTGGATCCAAAATCAACCACTCTAAGACCGCCTTCAGGGCTATAGTGGGACAACACCCTAGCCTTCTCATTGATCATGGCTGTCAAATCATTCCGCAGGGCCAAATCTTTCGCCTTCTTGGAATCCCCTTGGGGTTTGGCGTCACTATGGAACAGCGTTGGAGTTGGGTGATGGCCAAACTGGAAAACAAGCTCAACTATTGGAGAGCTATGCAAATCAATCTCGCTGGACGTGCGATGGTTATCAACACGTTCCTCCTCTCTTCTACCATCTATTTCCTTTCTTGCTGGAGACCGAACGAGCAAGGCCTGTCCAAACTGAATAGTATTTGTAGAAACTTTCTTTGGACGGGCGATCATAACAGAAGGGGGGTGCCAAAAATCAAATGGACCATCTGCACCAGCCCTAGAGATAGTGGGGGGCTGGGTATCCTAGACATTGGGTGCATGGCCAACAAACTGGCGGCCAAATGGATGATCAAGGCTTGGTGCAATAGGGAGGCCTCGTGGGCCAAGCTGATCTTCAGAAACAAGCATGAGTTGGCCCTCATGGGGCACCCAAACTGGAAGAATCTAGACATCATGACCCTGCTATTCTCCCCGATCCCCGTCTTCCCGAAAGGCTCCAATCTCGTGTGCTCCCTTTGGAAGGTCTGGAACAAAGTCAAAAGCTTCACAAGAGTTAGTGAAGACTGGAAGTGGGCGGCCGGAATCAGACAAAACGACTCTATCTGGTTTCCGATAAATGGCATCAGGAGGGTGGAATCGTGGAACATTCAAAATGCCAAGAAGTTATGGAACAAAGGATTCAAAAAATGGAAACACCTCTGGAAACATGACACCAACATCTGGATCAACTACGAGGATATCGACCCTCGCATAAACATCTCCTACGAAGAATGGAACACCTTACAAAGCAGATGCCTCACCTGGGATCGTCACAAAACTCGCCTTCTAATGGGACATGATACTCCGAACGCGCGTGGTCTCAAATGGCACAATGGAAATAGCCTACTCAAAATCCCGAACATCAAAGAAACGGACGACCTCCAGATCCGCCTCAACAAGAAGTGGTGCCTGTCTTGGACGCGGCTTAGGTGGGACATGAAATTCATGGGTATCTGGCACCCACTTATAGAGGTTAAGAAGTCTGTCCTCCTATGGCAAATTCTTCATCGAGGAATTTGGACTAACCATAAAGCAAGCAAAATTTGTGGGATCCCCCCGTGGTGCAAACGCTGCCACCGTGCAATCGAAGATGTCCCACACATCTTCCTTACTTGCCCCAACTCCCACAGAATCTGGCAGACGGTTGGACTGAAAATCAGAATTCAGAAACAACTTAGTTGGAAACAAGTCCTTTTGGGTGAAGCGATTGGTTGCTCTGCGGCTCTCTGGAACGCTATCAGAGGGGAAGTCCTGTGGAAAATCTGGCGGGAGCGGTGTGCTCTCAACTTCGGCGACCCCCCCAGGGAGTGGTCGATTGAAAAATCACTATTCCTCCTTGGCAAAAGGATTGTCAACAGTAAGAAGTCCCCCCCCTTCAGGCACCATCAAGTCCTCCTTTTGATCAACAACAAGCTCAAACCCAAGTGGGTCCCACATGAGGGCGACGAGAGGGTGATCAACCTTCTTTGTAAAGCAACCTAGGAATCATTCTTGCTTCCCCTGCTTTGTGGGATATGGGGGGTCCCGTGGGCACTAGTCCCCTTCCATTGTACCTTTGTTTCTTAATTTAATTCAAGTCCGGGAGAGTAGGCTATTGCCGAACTTCCTTTATATAAAAAAAAAAAAAAAGTTTTAAGACAATCTTCTAAGACAATTGAATTAGATCACACCCTCTAAAGAAATCTAGATAGAAAGATTCGAGAGATTGTAGCTTCAGTATGCAACTACTACATTGCTCTTCACTATCCCCTTTGTGACACTCGTCAAGATGAGGTGCTCTTATATGCTCTACACAAAAAATGCATTAGGAAGAAAAAACATAATTTCATTCATAAGAAACAAAAAACACACACTTCGTTATTATTTTCCAATATATCTTACATGCATAAAATTCACTTGCATATAGATGCTCATCTCTCTTACATGTATGCACACACTCATATACATGCATACATACTTTTTCACAAATATGCATGTACACTCTTACATACACATGAATCAACACACTTACACATGCATGCATATACTCATGCACATTCATACCCTCATGCATACATTTACTTATGTACATGCACATGCATTCACTCTTAGATGTACTCATGCATTCACATTTATGCACATGCACTTGCACTCATGCACATGCATACATGCGTTCTCAATAACATTCATAAATGAATTCATTAAATCACAAACATGCATGTACGTCACTCCTAAACATGAATTCTAATTCACCCATAAACATGCATGTACTTCACTCATAAACATGCATTCTACTTCACTCATAAACATGCCTTCCTACTTCACTCATAAACATGCCTTCATGCATAATCATGCTCATCCATTCATCTCACATACATATGCATTCATACACATGCTGACATACACATGCATATGCATACTAACTATCATCCATGCATTTATGCACACTTATGCACATGCTCAAATCTCACATATGCACTCATTTACTTACATACTCCTCATGCATATTCATGAACTCATGCATTCATCTTTATGCACATGCACACACTCACTCATGCATATGCACACATCACTCATGCACATGCACAACTATAAACCTCCACTTAATTACATGCACACATACATAAATGCACATGCACTCTCCCTCATGCACATCCCTTTTGTCCATTCCTTTTCTTGCACTAGTAGAAGCATAAATATATGCATACGAAGTTGATGAAAAATCAACCTAGGATCCCATGCAACACAGCATATCCAAATCTTACACACATCACCCTATTTACTATAGCAATTAATGTTGAATATACTTCTCGTAAGTTTAGAGAACTTGGTATATAAAACATCAAATCAATAGAAACAACGCAGATCAATAAAGAGCAAATAGGATCCAAAACACATGAATTAATACAACTTCCTTGCTTCAATAAAAATGGATTTGTGGGGGATTATCGTACTAGTAGATGCATGAAAATAATCTCTCTCTTCCCTTCTCTCTCTCTCTCTGTGCACAATGTGTGCCTGCAACCGTGGGAGGGGGGAAGAAAAAGGATTGTTCTCTCTCTCCTTCTTTGACTCTCTCTCTCTCTCTCTCTTTGCACAATGTGTGCCTACAATCGTGGGACCGGGGAAGAAAAAAGATCTTTCCCGCTCTCCTTTATTGACTCTCTCTCTCTCTCATTCTCTCTTGCATGTTGTGCAACTACTTCTTACATGCACATTCAATTGTTTGCAGTAGCCTCAAAAGGAGATTGCCATATCCACACTCTCTTAGTATAGCATAAATGATTATACATTTTAACCTTAAAATAGATAAGCATATGGGGATATTTCTATATATCTATATTATTAATGGATTTAATTAATCTATTTTAGTGACACTATAAGATAGGTAATATGATTTAACTAATAATTGATGTGTCAATATATATTATATTTTAGGTCATATATAAATTAATTAATTTCCAATGTATTAATTTGTATGGATATTTACTTAGTTCATATTGATAATTGAATAACAATCAAAATACATATGTAGATATGCATATATGCGCCTGATAAAGTGTGAGTGTGTGTATGGAATGCATGTGAGTTAAGTGGGCACTTGCATGAGCATTTGTCTATTGAGTGTCTGTTAAGTGATTGCGTACACATGTATGTGGGAGTTTATATATATATATATATATGTATTGTGTATACCATTTTTTCCTAGTCATCTTCTGCAGATCAATTAAAGAAGGATTGACAAGCAAGACGACTTGATGAGATTTACGAGCTTGGAGCTGCATATTTTTGTTGCTTATCTTAGTTTTATTTTATCACATTTTGAAACATATAATCTTGTATAAGGCTATTACTTAAAGATTTGGATAGGAGTACCTTCAAAATTATTTAAATTAGGAGTTTGCTCAAAGTGATTGTATAGGAGTATTTTAACTCTGAGATCTTAGAATTATAACTATACAGTTCAAATATCAATTCAAACGTTATATTGCATTTTCCTTCTTATGTCTACAAATATTGCATCCTTAAGTAAATATTCTTCTGAAAGCAATGATATTCATAGCTCTTTTATTTTAGAGACTCTTTTACGTGCTTCGTTAGAGAATATTACTACTCAAATCAACAAGAACGAGGCTAGTGTAGAATTAGAAGTAAAAGAAGTAGTTAAAGATCGTATACTTAATGAATCTTTACATTCTCCGTTATATGCTTACTATTTATCTAAATTTTTAGACTTCTGCTCAATTGCATCGCCAGATCCTGAAGAAAGTGAAATTCTATTTCCACCATCTCCTGAATGAAACATTGAATCTAAACAAACTGAAAACAAGGTAACTAAAGTTATCAAAGATCGATTAGCCATTGAAAGTTTAACTTTGAAAGCTCATCGAGATGTTGTTGCTAGATATAGAGCTGCTCTTCCTTACGAACCATAAACTCATAGGCTAATTAAATAGTGCATTAAAATATAGTTAATAACTCCCTACGCATTGAAAACATATCCTAATGCCTAAAGTACAAACACCTAGCATGTAGTCACTTAGAGAGGCTAGCACGAGTCAATTTTGATGAGCGGCTACCTTGTTTCACACCCCTCGACAGATTTGGTGAACCCGACGTGAAACATCATGCTAGTGTGCTTAGGATTTTTGGTTGTGTTTTTCAGTTTTAATTAAAAAAATTAACCTTTTTTCTCTTCTTGTTTGCAGGTAAGTGGAGGAAGAAGTTACAAAGTAAAATGAAGATCCTATTTCTACCTACTCTTTTCCCTAGCTGTTGAGGGTTGTTCTCTAGGGAACTTAGCGCCTCCATGGGAAAAGGGGTAATTCAAGCTGAAGAATCCTTGTCACTTCATTCCTCCTCCATCAACATACAAGAAGACCATTAATACACGATTAGCTTTAGTTTGTACTTAGGTTTCATTTATTAAGAAAGTTTGTAAAGAATTATCACAGTGCACATTAGAACCTTCTGCATCAAGCCATTTCAGGTAAGATGTTTATTCAAGTTCCTTTATTTGCATACAATCATATCACAAAAAAAGAAGGATTGTTTTCATGGCATTAGAAAATAGTCACACTACACTTACATTAGCAATGCATTAAAATGTCATTGCATTGAGAATGATTATTTTGGTTTAGCATTGTAAACAAGTGCATATTAGATCACAAGATTGTTTATTGGAAAGCAAAGGATAGTTTGATAATGTACTCGAAAAGATCTACTTTATTGCATGAAAAGAGTTTTATTCTAAATAGATAAGGTTTAGTTTCTTGATTTAAATAGTTGTTATTATTTCTGCACTTTTTGGTTGTTAGTATAAGAAGAAGAAGAAAAAAACAAAAGGATTATTATTACTCGCATAAAAATATTTTGTTTCTTTGCATATTTGCATCAACTCTTTGTGGTGTTAGTATAACTAGATTCAAACCATGAAGTAATGGGAATTGAGCAAAAATACAAATATGAAAACTATAAATCAAAATGAAAGTAATGAATCTTGCACAAATGAATTGCAAGAGAAAATTCCAAAGAGTGTTGAAGCTTATGTGAATGCTATAATTGATGAAAATTTGAGAACATGGAAACAAACATTTGTCAAAATGGAGAGTAAGGTTAATGAAGAGATACAACATAAATTTATTTCGACTTTACATGATACCATAAGTGCTATGTCAGAAACTCTCTAAATATTAGGAGTTGGCCTAAGAACATGTAAAGAAGAAATGAATATTGAAATTATAGAAATGAACAAAAAATATGATTCTTTGTCCAGACAAATAGAAGAATTAGAATTAGCTTAAGCTAAGCATGAAAATGAGAGAAAATACCAAGGTATATCTGCCCACCCTTGTCGTGAAATCCATTCAGATGATTTGAGAAGATCCACTCGTACACTTCCACCAGAAACGCCAAATAGGATTCAAAAATGACCTTTGTAGTGTTTTTGGTGTGATCAGGGCAGATGTCGGAAGGATTTCCAACTACATATCAACACCCAAAAAAATAAAAACTTTTTTATTTTAATATGAATAACTTTTATCTCTCTCGAATTATTTTCATACATTTGTTTAACTAATATTTTCTCTTGAGTACCTACAAACAACAAAAACAAGAAGAGCTGGATTAAGTGAAGATCGCATTATCTAAAATCCTTGTTTTTTATGAAGTCTGAAAAAGTTATAGACAATAAATAAGTAGAATAAAAACATGCTCATGTATTTATTATGCATGGATATGAACCATATGTATGTATATGCATTGACGTAGATGAATGGCTAAGAATGTATTTTGATGTTTATTCGTCCTAATGTTTATGATTATACATATGAACTTTCATATAGAGGAGAAGATATGTTTATGGGTAGTTATGATGTGTTCCATAAGTAGTAAACAATCATGTGATTTTTTACCCCATAAAAGTTTCAAGTGTTTTATGAGTATAGTAGATATAGACAGAAATCGCTATAAGTATATGTGGGTTAGACCCTATGTGTTTACCTACTTGTGAATTCAAGAAACCCCTACTCTGTTGTGTAAACTTCACCCTAAAGTTCTTGTTTACATGTAATTATGAGAACTCCTAGTGTATGTGATATGTGGGATTAACCCTGAGTATGTACCCATGCAAATTTATGTATGAGCATATAAATGTGATCATCAATGTCTATTTAACCATATGAATGGGTATGGGGGTATGTTAACCTTTATAGAATCATCATTTAAATACTAGAGTAAATGGATCTTTAAGGCTATAAGATATCCAATCTTATTATAGCATAAATGATTATACATTTTAACCTTAAAATAGATAACCATATGAGAATATTTCTATATATCTATATTATTAATAGATTTAATTAATCTATTTTAGTGACACTATAAGATAGGTAATATGATTTAAATAATAATTAATGTGTCAATATATATTATATTTTATATCATAGATAAATTAGTTAATTTCCAATGTATTAATTTATATGGATATTTACTTAATTCATATTGATAATCCAATAACATGCAAAAATACATACGTAAATATGCATATATGTGCCTGATAAAGTGTGAGTGCGTGTATGGAATGCATGTGAGTTAACTGGGCGCTTGCATGAGCATTTGTCGATTGAGTGTCTATTAAGTGATTGCGCACATATGTATGTGGGAGTTTTTATATATATGTATTATGTATACCTTTTTTTCCCTAATCATCTTCTGCATATCAATTAAAGACGGATTGACAAGCAAGACAACTTGATGAGATTTACGAGCTTGGAGCTGCATATTTTTGCAGCTTATCTTAGTTTTATTTTATCACATTTGAAACATATAATCTTGTATAAGGCTTATTACTTAAAGATTTGTATAGGAGTACCTTCAAAATTATTTAAATTAGGACTTTGCTCAGAGTGATTGTATAGAAGTATTTTAACTCTGAGATCTTAGAATTATCACTATACACTTCAAATATCAATTTAAATGTAATATTGCATTTTCCTTTTTATGTCTACAAATATTGCATCCTCTTGTAAATCTTCTTTTGAAAGCAATGATATTCATAGCTCTTTTATTTTAGAGACTCCTTTACGTGTTCCATTAGAGAATATTACTACTCAGATCAATGAGAATGAGGCTAGTGTAGAATTAGAAGCACTACAACATATGAGGGGCATACCGACGTTGCCCATACCGACGGTCACCCCTCCGCGTCGGTATGACCGTTGAAAATGCTTGAAAAACCACGGATGCAATACCGACGGTCATTCAATCGTCGGTATACACGACATCGGTATGAGTGCCGGTATAGGCGTCGGTACTTTACTGTAGGTTACCGACACTTATACCGACGCTCATACCGACGCTTATACCGAGGCAACTTTTAACTGGGCCCGAGAACAAAAATTCGACATCTTCTTGCATTTTGAACCAAATTTTGCTACTGTCGAGTTTGTGCACGCGAACTACATTCCGAACCTATTGTGTACACACATCTCTCTCTTTCTCTCTCTTTCTCTCTCTCTCTCTCTCTCTTTCTCTACATCTTTGTTTCTCTAGATCTGAAATTTTGGTAAGAATTGCACATACTGTAGCACACTTTCTCTTTCTTTGTGTTTTCCCTTTTCTAATTTCTCTTCTCTTTCGTTTTGCAAGAGATTTTTGGCATCAAATCTTTGGAATTCGACGAAGGGCAACATTAAGTGGACCTTGATGACAACTGTTAGAGGGACGCCGAACCAGGACGGATGAACCCGGACAGGTGCCGTAAAAAGTGGATTCGCGGAAACATTGTAGCAGACTTCTATTTAAAGCGCACAAAGGAAAGCGGTAAAGACCGGCAGTTTTTGGGGAAGCGTCTCTGCTTCTGTTGGGTATTGTAGTGTGTTGATTAAGTCTCGAGCCGAGGTGTTTGAAGATTACAAGTGCAGCATTGTGTGTGTACGTATTCTGTTCAGTCGGTTTTACTGAGTCCGTTTGGGAAACTGCGAGCATCCTGTTTGAGATTGTGTGTAAGGTATTGATGAGAATATTGAGTTCTGTTCTGTTCTGTTCGCATCTAACTATTCTACTATCCCTTCTGTCGTGCCGAGTTCTATTCGGTAGTCTTGTGTTGTGAATCTGTTTGGGATAAGTTATACGCGGTTTTTTTAGATCTTTTTCTTCACGGAATAGTGTGGTTATCATCCTCCGAGGGACTGTGTAAGGCCGAAGTGAACTATTTGTATTTTTCCGGTTAAGTGATCAGATTCGATACGATAGTCTGCGTTCACTGAGGATTCCGATCTCAGGAAGAACTTGTATCGGTAAAGGTCTGTACGTGAACAGAAGCATTGGTAAGTTGTGATGAATCAACTGTGGTAGGAACTTGTTGCTTGAGTTGGTATACGATAAGTTTGCGTAATCTCGATTATAGCTGTCTGTTGTATTATTGTTCGGTATACCTATCTGTCACACGGAAGCAGCATATTGAGTAGTATCCAATTAATGAAGTTGAGTATTCTATTACTTATAAGTCAGAACAGGACCTCTGCTCCATTACTATAGCAGATTCAGTCCAGAAGTCCTAAGTTTCCGCATGCCGAATAGTTGTCAGTAGTCAGAATCAACCACTGAGCTAAGACGTGATGGAGTATTTATGAGTGTGTGAAAAGTTGGGAAAATAGTACAGGGCCTCTGTCTAACAGACCCCTACCACTCCCAAGAACCCACGTGGCTAAGAGAACGATCGCGGTTAAAGATTTGGAACCAAGTGAAAGAGAAGCATTAAAATAGAACGTAAAGTAACGCTTAATCGGTATCAGTTTAACCCATAACTCATTTTACATTTAACACAACGCTCCAAACAATTACATCAATGTAAGTGATTCTTTTGTTTTCGATTGATATAGAGTGAGATAGAGAGAGAGAGATGAAAGAAAGAGAGAGATCTAGAGAAACATAAAGAGAGAGAGAGAGAGAAAGAAAGAAAGAGAGAGAGATGAAAGAGAAAGATAGAGAGAGAGAGATGAAATAGAAATAGAATCAGATAGAGAGAGAGATGCATACATACATATACACACATATGCATACACATACTCACATACATATTACATACACACATGCATATTACATATACACTCACATACATATTACATACACACATGCATATACATACATATACATATTACATACATGCATACACACATATACATACATACATGCATATTACATACAAACATGCATATTACATACACACATGCATATACATACACACACATATTCATTCTCATACTCACATACATACATACATGTATACACACATATACATACACACGTGTACACACACACATGTATACATACACACATGCATATGCATACATACATACACACATATTTGCATGTACACACACATACATACATACACACATGCATATTACATACACACTCACATATGTATACACACACATATGTGCATACACACATGCATATGCATACATACATACACACACATATGCATGTACACACACATACATACATAGCACACACATATGTATACACACTCACATATGTAAACACACACATGCATACATGCACATACACATACACACACATCACATACATACACACATATACATGATTTAGGGTTAGGGTTTTAGGCTTAGGGTTTATGATTTTCTCTTTTCTTTTGTTTTGCAGGAGATTTTTGGCATCAGTTCTTTGGAATTCGAGGAAGGAAAACATTAAGTGGACTTTTACGACAACGCTCCAAACAATTACATCGATGTAAGTGATTAGTTTTGTTTTCGATTGATATAGAGTGAGATAGAGAGAGAGAGAGAGAGAGATGAAAGAAAGAGAGAGATACATACACACATATTTGCATGTACACACACATACATACATGCATACACACATGCATATTACATACACACACACACACATATAAATACACACTCACATATGTATACACACACATATGTGCATACACATGCATATGCATACATACATACACACACATATGCATGTACACACACACATACATACATACACACATGCATATTACATACACACTCACATATGTATACACACACATATGTGCATACACACATGCATATGCATACATACATACACACACATATGCATGTACACACACACATACATACATACACACACACATATTAATACACACTCACACATATTAAGACACACATATTAATACACATGCATACATGCACATACACATACACACACATCACATATACATACACACCTACACACATATACATGTTTTAGGGTTAGGGTTTTAGGATTAGGGTTTTTGAATTTCTCTTTTCTTTTGTTTTGCAGGAGATTTTTGGCATTGATTCTTTCGAATTTGACAAGAGACGATGTCAATTGGGCTTTGATGAGAGCGTTCAAAAGAATTACATCAATGTAAGTGATTGTTTTGTTATTTATTATAAATAGAGATAGAGAGAGAGAGAGAGAGAAAGAGGGAGACAGAGAGATGAAAGAGAGAGAGAGAGAGAGAGAGAGAGAGATAGATAGAGAGAAAGAGAGAGACATAGAGATACATACACACAGATGCATACATATTACATACACATATGCATATGCAAAGAGAGAGACATAGAGATACATACACACAGATGCATACATATTACATACACATATGCATATGCATATGCATATGCATACATACACACACACATATACATGCACACAGGTGTACACACACGTGTACACACACATGCATACATGCACATACACATACACACACATCACATATACATCCACACAAACACACATATACATGTTTTAGGGTTAGGGTTTTAGGATTAGGGTTTTTTACTTTTACACATATACACACATAATACATACACACATGCACACATATACACATGCATACACACATACACATACACATACACATACACATACACATACACATACACATACACATACACATACACATACACATACACATACACATACACATACACATACACATACAACATACACATACACATACACATACACATACACATACACATACACATACACATACACATACACATACACATACACATACACATACACATACACATACACATACACATACACATACACATACACATACACATACACATACACATACACATACACATACACATACACATACACATACACATACACATACACATACACATACACATACACATACACATACACATACACATACACATACACATACACATACACATACGCATACACATACACATACACATACATACATACATACACACACATGCATACATACATACAGACACACATACATACATACATACACACACACATAGAGAGAGAGAGAGAGTCACACGCACACACATGCATACATACACACATGTGACATATACATACACACATATGCATGTTTTAGGGTTAGGGTTAGGGTTTTTGGCTTTTACATATATACACACATGCATACACACATATATACATATGAACACATAATACATATGCACATACACATATATATACACATGTATACACACACACATACATTAATATGCACACACACACACATATATATACACGTGCATACACATATACACACAAACACATGCATACACACATACACATATGTGACATATACATACACACATATGCATGTTTTAGGGTTAGGGTTTGTAATAGGCCTCTTTTCTAGTGAAATAATTCATTTTGAACTTTTTGAATTTGATTGTGGGGATAATGCTTAGAACGAATAATTAGGTCATTTTATGCATGTAAGAGAAATTTTGGGTTGACAAGTTTCATATTCTCTCTCTAGACCTTAATTGCATCATGTTTTCCAGTGGGATTTTGAAGGTGAAGATGAAAGAATTAAGGAAAACTCTGTATGAGGGAAAGGTAGAGCAAGTATAAGAGAATAAAAGTGCCTCTGTGAGATTTTTGTGAATCATGTTCTAAGTACCTCGTTCAGGGTCCTACGTTTAGTTCATTGTAAGAAAATGCCTTGATTTTACTCTCTCTAGAATTTTAAACCTTGCAGGGCTCAAAAGTGGCATTTGGAGGTGGATTTGGACCTCGGACATCTCTAAAACTATTGTGCAGGTCAAAAAATTGAATAAAAGCGTATCTCACAAGCTTAACCTAATTCCTCATTGTTTTTGAGTTACAGGGCTTTGAAAAGTTCCATTTTTTCCAACACTTAAAAAAAAAAACGAGGGCTTGTTTAATTCTATTCGAATCCGTGATTCTCATGCTCACGTGTCACCATGTCTAATTATGTATGTTTTCGGATATGTCTTCTTGGTGTTTTTTTGCTATTTTTGACAGGTATGATAAAGAAAGGAGGTACACTACGATCGCATGGTTTTTTTTGCGAAAGTTTTGGAGAAACTCAACTTTTTCTAAATTTGGTGGATCGCACACTTCTTTGGGGAGCACGGCTGCGATCAAACGGAAAAAGATAAGAAGGCCTGCGCATCAACATGGAGGACACACAGAAATCTGAGAATTACCATGTGATTGAGAGTGTGATTGAGAGTGAGAGTGAGAGTGAGAGTGTGATTGAGAGTGCGAGTGAGAATGCGATTGTGATAGCTCGGGGGTGGCCGGGAGGTAGAGGCTTCGTCAAGAAGCTATTGTCCAAAGCTACTGTAACCATTGATTCACATCTATAATATCAGAATTCTTCCTTCTCTGCGTCATATTTGTTCTACTCTTCCGCATCAGATTTTCTTTTACCTTGTGCAATCTCTGCATTCTTCTCTCCACTGTTATTTGTGAGTAATCGAAAGATTGTGATTGGGGATAGATTGTGATTGAGGAAACGCTACAAGTGGTATCAGAGCCGAATCAATCCGCGGGAACGATGGAAGGTCTAACACAAAAGGTTCGTGAACAAGAGGAGCTTATTCAGAAGCTTCTTGGTGAATTGCGCAAAGAACGAGGGGGAAAGCAACCAGAAGGAGCAACAAATTTGTTTGTGGATCTGAACGATGAAATAGATGGTGCAGGAACATCTAGTGTACCTCGCGAAAAACAAAAACGCAATTCTGAAGATATGGAACCAGGTGAGTTTGCCCTTAACCAAGTCTTCAAGAAGGCAAAGTTAAATGATGTTGATGGCGAGAAGAAGAGTGGCGAAGATCTTGAGTCATGGATTGAAGAACTAGAGGATTTCTTTGACCTTCGACAATTTAGTGAAGAGTCCAAGGCAAAAGTTGGGATCCTACATCTGCGTGGGATCGCGAAGCTATGGTGGAAGTAATATATGCAGACTCGTACGCGTTCTGGTCCGGTTCTATGGAAGGAATTTAGAGAACAAGCTGAAAAACGCTATTGTTCTCCACACTACCATATGGAGAAGAAGATGGAGTTCTACAATTTCCGACAACACGAAAGTGACAAGCATAGCTTATCTGTTGATCAGTACAAAGAGAAGTTCCTACATCTTCATAAATATGCATTAGAGGTTAGTGGTAATGCTCTAAAGAGTAAATTTATTGAAGGGCTTCGTGTGGAACTTCGCTATCAAGTCAAGGGATCTGGATGCATTGATTTTCTTGATGTTGTTGTGATGGCTGAGAACTTTGAGAAGATGGAGAAGTTCAATTTGCAGAAGGCAAATAGAAGCAGATTCATTGCAACGGGACATAGGCCACAAAGACGTGTTGCAATGAACATGAACAATTCAAAGAAAACTCCATCTTCTAACGACCAAGGTAAGAACCCTGCTCGGCCGGTGGAAAATCAAAGGAGGTGTCAACCAATTGAGTGGCAACAAGACCCTAATTTTATTGAGAGGGCAAAAAGACTTGGTCTGTGTTTTCGTTGCAGGGAGCAAGGGCATCAGACATATGAGTGCCCGAAAAAGGCAGTCTTTCGACCCGCACAATCAAAAGCGATAAACATCATCAAGGAGGGTACAATTATTGAGGAAGCAGATGATGGGGGTAAGTGCACTGACTCTACTTTACGTTGCATGGTGGTTAGTTCTTTCCCAAAGGTTTTTATAATCACGATTCCGGGTATGATTTCTGCGCATAAAACCAGATTTTTTATCGATTCAGGTAGTACCCATTGTTTTCTATCATTCAAATTGGTACAAAATCTAGGGATAGCCCTAAATATGTAGATAACCAGACCTGTAGAGATGGCCAATGGACGATTACACTACACGAAAGGATATGTTGAAAACCTTGAATTTACTCTTTCTATTAGATGCTTTTCTGGAAGCTTCCATGTAATTGAGATGAAACAGAGTGATGTAATCATAGGCATGGATTGGTTAGTTAAAAATTCTGCAACAATTAATTGTGAACAAAGAACAATCACTATGAAGTTAAATGATGAATCTATTCATATTCTAGGTGATGTCTTTAATCCTAAGCCTACTCTTATTTCTGCTATGCAGATAGTTAGAGGTATACGTGATGGCTGCAAAACATTTGTAGTGTATGTGAACAATCTACATCAGGTAGGTAATGACGAAGATATTCCAGATTACGTAGGAAATCTTTTGAAAGAATATGCCGATGTATTTCCAGAAGACTTGCCTGGTATACCCCCACCTAGGCAGATTGACCATGCCATTGAGCTATATCCAGGGAGTGAACCATATTCTAGAGCACCCTATAGATTTAACATTGATGAACTAAAGGAGCTTAAGATTCAATTAGATGATCTTTTGAAGAAAGGCTTAGTAAAACTGAGTGTCTCACCTTGGGATGCGCGTGTTTTATTTCAGAAGAAGAAAGACGGCTCTTACAGATTATGCATTGACTATAGGGGGTTGAATAAAAGAACAATTAAGAATAAGTATCCACTCCCTCACATAGATGACTTATTAGGTCAATTAAGTGGAGCGATCGTATTCACAAAGATTGACTTAAGATCTGGATATCACCAAATTAGGATCAAAACAGAGGATATTCCTAAAGACAGCTTTTCGAACATGATATGGTCACTATGAGTTTACGGTTCTACCTTTTGGTTTAACAAACGCTCCTGCCACATTTATGTGTTTGATGAATAATATTTTTCCACGATTACCTAGATGAATTCATCTTAGTCTTCCTTGATGATATATTTGTGTACTCTAAAGATGATTCCGAGCATGCGGTACATCTCAAGAAGACTTTGCAAACTCTTAGAGAACACAAATTGTATGGGAAAAAGAGTAAGTGTTTCTTTGCTAAGGATAAACTTGTGTATCTAGGAAGAGTAATATCAAAAGAAGGAATCCTTATAGATGAAGATAAAGTAAAAACAATAGTTGATTGGCCGATTCCTAAGACTCTAAGGGATGTTAGAAGTTTTCTTGGGTTGGCACAATATGAAAGAGCACATATTAAGGATTTCTCTAAGATAGCTACTCCCCTCACCGAATTAACTAAAAATAATGTAGGATTTGCGTGGAGTGATGCCTGTCAAAAATCATTTGAAACATTGAAACAAAAAGTCGTTGAGAATTGTGTTTTGAAAATACCAGAAATGGGAAAGCCTTTTGTGGTTGCATGTGATGCAAGTGGTAGTCAGATAGGATGTGTTATTTCACAGGATGGCAGGGTGGTCGCATATGAGTCCACAAAACTAAGAAAGCATGAACTTAACTATCCTACTCATGATTTAGAAATGCTTGCTGTTGTGCATGCACTTAAGCATTGGAGACATCTATTGTTAGGGGTTAAGTTTGAATTGAAAACAGATCATCAAAGTCTAAAATACATCTTCACTCAACCATTGCTTAACAACAGGCAGAAGCGTTGGATTGAATTATTAAGCGAGTATGATTTTGACATTAAGTATCTTGCTGGTAAGGAAAATAAGGTTGCTGATGCATTGAGTCGGAGACCTTTGTGTAATCTTGTTTCTGTAATAAATTTTGATTTTCTCAATCAAATTCAAGAAGAGATAAAACAAGATCCTTTTTATGCACCTATTTTGAATGCTTTGAATGCGAACAGGGGATCGATGTATGAGGAGAAATTTCATTTGCAGAATGGAACACTGTATTGTAACAATCGGCTATGCTTATCTTCTGAATCTCCACTAAAAGTTAAAATACTGCATGATTGTCATGATGCACCTTTTTCTGCACATCCAGGTTATTCAAGGACATATGTTAAAACAAAGTATTCTTACTTTTGGCCGTGTATGAAGCGGGATATTAGAAAATATGTAAATGAATGTTTGAAGTGCCAACAGGTGAAATCTGAGTTTAAGGGGATGCCAGGAATGCTTCAACCTTTGGATGTTCCAAATCAGAAGTGGGAGTCTATTTCTATGGACTTTATCACTAAGCTACCTATGACCAGAAGTAAGCATGATACCATATTTGTTGTAGTCGATCGGCTTACCAAGATGGCACACTTCTTTCCTATGAAAAAGACTGATACTGCTTTGAGTGTTGCAAGAATCTTTGTAAAAGAAATATTTCGATTGCATGGAATGCCTAAAAGCATAATTTCTGATAGAGATTCTAGATTTACGTCAAACTTCTGGAAAGTGACATTTGAATCCATTGGAACTCAACTTCGTATGAGTACAGCTTTCCATCCACAAACTGATGGGGAAACCGAGAGGGTTAACAGGGTAGTTGAGGATATGTTGCATATGTATGGTTATGAAAAGCAGGGTAATTGGAGTGAATATCTACCCTTGGTTGAGTTTGCATACAATAGTGCATGGCATGCATCTATAAAAATGACTCCGTTTGAAGCTATGTATGGTTATAATTGTTTGACTCCACCTTCCTTTTTGGGTTTTCCAAATAAAGTAGAAGTATCCAAAGGAATGCTTGATAAGATGGATGAAGAACTTGGAAAAATTAAGAAACATATAAGAGAAGCTCAGAAAAGACAAAAGAAGTTCTATGATTTAAAGAGAAGACCACTTGAATTCCAAGTTGATGATATGGTTTTCTTAAAGTTAATCCTCACCGATCTAACTTCTTGCTAGGGAAGGATGATAGACTTTCTCCTCGATATGCAAGCCCTTTTAAAGTCTTGAAAAAGATCGGATCTCTTGCTTATTTGCTGGAATTACCTAAATATCTGAATGTGCATCCTGTATTTCATGTCAGCTTACTTAAAAGATATGTGTCTAATGTTGCTCATGTTTTGCAGGACAATTATAAGCTGAAAGACGATGGCTCTTTTGAGCTTCAACCAGAAATGATATTAGATAGGAAGGAAAGATTTCTTAGAAATAGATCTATAGTAGAAATTTTGGTCAAATGGCATTCATACCCAGTAGAAGATTCGAGTTGGGTGAATTTAGATGAATTTCTAACACATTATCCTTCTTTCCAACTCTGAGGACAGAGTTCTTAAAGGGGGGAAGAATTGTAATAGGCCTCTTTTCTAGTGAAATAATTCATTTTGAACTTTCTGAATTTGATTGTGGGGATAATGCTTAGAACAAATAATTAGGTCATTTTATGCATGTAGGAGAAATTTTGGGTTGACAAGTTTCATATTCTCTCTCTAGACCTTAATTGCATCATGTTTTCCAGTGGGATTTTGAAGGTGAAGATGAAAGAATTAAGGAAAACTCTGTATGAGGGAAAGGTAGAGCAAGTAGAAGAGAATAAAAGTGACTCTGTGAGATTTTTGTGAATCATGTTCTAAGTACTTCGTTCAGGGTCCTACGTTTAGTTCATTGTAAGAAAATGCCTTGATTTTACTCTCTCTCTAGAATTTTAAACCTTGCAGGGCTCAAAAGTGGCATTTGGAGGTGGATTTGGACCTCGGACGTCTCTAACACTATTGTTGTTAGTATATGATCAATGTCTACCCCTCATGATTGTATGCACATTTTGTAAGGCCCCCTTTATGAGGAGAAGCCAAGCGTGCATTACCCAATTGATGGGAATCCCAACTTGAATGTTGGATGAAGGTCATATTGGACCATGTAAGATATTATAAGGAAAGGGAGTTACCAGGGTCCCCAATTGTGGGGTCCGGGGGCAGCGCCCCCGGCGCGACGGTAAAGGGAATATTCCATGGAATATTCCTTGTCGGAGTCAGAAATCATTTATATTTGTTAGGTCGGTTCAACCAGTCTAAGCCGTGTATGGCAATTACGCGGGCGGTGGCCGCCCACGCTCTACCGCCCATGTATAGCCGTCCATGGCAGGCCACCCATGATCCTATATATACATGACTTCTGCACTTCCTAAGATACCGAGTTGAGCCAGCATACCTCTACCTTGTATCTCCCTATCTAGAGTTGTCTAGATCACCATTTAAGCTCTACCTTGAGAGCGCACGGGTGGACAACGCCATCATCTTTGTACTTGCTGCTAGTAGAAAATTGTTGAGATTCTCCTATATCTGTTATCTTCTCTGCTATTGCTCCTGTGTTATATTGCGTAACTATTGTCTTTCATGGTATCAGAGCTGTAAGGTTCGAATAGCTTGAGAAGTATCATTATTTTAGCCTACTAGCAGACTAGAATATCAGTAGATTATTCGAGTGATTACATGATGGCTTCATCGTCGAATAGTAGTCTTGGTGCTTCAGCTAATGTTAATGCTGCACCTATTCGAATTCGTCCACCTGCATTCACTGAAGGGAAGCTGGATGGAACCAATTATACACTCTAGAAGTTCAAAATTTCTGCAATTTTGGACTCCTATGAATTACTTGACACTGTCATGGGACCGATGGGATTGGATCCAGAGCCTATACCAGTTGAAGATCCAGCAAATTCAAGATTGATGATTCAGCCAGATCCAGATCTTCTACGAGCTTGGAAGAGGCGGAATGCTGATGCATTATGTGCGATTGTCACTAGTGTAGGTGATTCTGTGCTTACTTTAGTTCAACATACTACTAAAGCACATGAGGCTTGGGGCATATTGGCTCGACAATATGAGACCAAGAACCACACTAGGATACAGAATTTAGAAAATCAGTTGGCAAATGAAAAGCATTCTGATTCTGAAAAGGCTGAAGATTTTATCAAACGGATAAAGCATCTTCAAGATCAATTGGCTGCAGTTGGTGTTGTTATAACACCAGAAGAGCTGGCTCGAAGATCTGTACGTGTTCTTCCAGCAAAGTATGATGGATTAGTAACAGCCCTTAACACTCAGGTAAGGCCAACTCCTCTTACATTTGAAGAGTTTTGTGCCATGCTTTTAGAAGAAGAGATGCGGCTGAAGAATCGGCAAAGTACAACTGATGCTGCATTCTCAGCAAATGCAAAAGGTAAAGGCTCTTCAGAGGGATCAAAGAAGAAGCCAAAGAAGAAAAAGTTCACAGGAAGTTGCTTCTATTGTGAAAAGAAAGGCCATGCCATCAAGGATTGCAGAAAGAAGCAAGCTGATGAACGGAATGGGACTGTAAAATCATCATGGAAGAACAAAGAGTCTGCAAACAACACAAAGCTAGAACTTTGGGTAGGTATTGAAGAGGTATGTTCATCTGCTCAAGCTCGTGTTGATGAGCCATGGATTTTAGATAGTGGAGCTTCTCGCCATATGACTAGTAAAAAGGATTGGTATAGTTCCCTAGTGCCTCTGCGGGAATCCATCAATGTAGTGGTGGGAAATGACTCCAAGTGTCCAGCTGAAGGAACTGGAACCATCTCTTTTATCACTTCTCCAGGTGTTGAGAAAAAGTTATCCGATGTTCTCTATGTACCTACACTCAAAAGAAATTTGTTGTCAGTTTCTGCAATAACAGATCGTGGACTCGAAGTTCACTTCAATAAGAGTGGTGCGGAAATCATGGATTCATCAGGTAATGTTGTAGGTAAAGGCATACGACGGGATAACTTGTATGAGTTAAGTGCTTTAACTGCTACAGAAGATAAAGATGTAAGCAGGTTATGGCACCGACGATTTGGGCATCTCGGATTTGCAGTTTTGAAGGAGATGCAACGAACAGGGATGGTTGCTCATATGCCTGCATTTTCAGAGTTGCAGGAACCTTGTGAAGCTTGTATGATGGGCAAGCAACAACGAAAGGCATTTCCAAGAGAGACCAGCAATCGATCTCAAGCTCCTCTAGAGTTGGTACATGCTAATCTCTGCGGTAAAATGTCTACACCTGCTTTAGGAGGATCTTTCTACTTCTTGCTGTTAGTCGACGATTATAGTAGAAAGATGTGGGTTTATTTCATTCGAGAGAAGGCTGATGCTTTTGAAAAATTTAAAACGTGGCATAAGTATGTAGAAAATGAATCAGGAAGGAAACTGAAGAAATTTAGAACAGATAGAGGAGGTGAATTCTTGTCAACAGAATTCAACAATTACTGTAAGGAGCATGGTGTGAAAAGGCAACTTACCACAGCTCATACACCCCAACAAAATGGCGTTGTTGAGCGCAGGAACAGGACAGTAGTTGAAATGGCTCGTTGTATGTTGAAGGCTCAAGACATGCCTGATTCATTCTGGGCAGAAGCAGTCAATAGAGCAGTCTACATCCTCAATCGAAGCTACACAAAAGCTTTAAAGGGGATGACTCCTCAAGAAGCATATTCTGGTAAAAAGCCTTCAGTTTTGCATTTCAGAATTTTTGGTTGTTTCTGTTATGCACATATTCCTGATTCAACAAGATCAAAGTTGGATTCAAAAAGCAAAAAGTGTGTCTTCCTAGGATATAGTGAAGAGTCTAAAGCATACAGGTTATGGGATCCTGAGGCAAGGAAGATTTTTGTCAGCCGAGATGTGGTGTTTGATGAACGACCACACTTAGTAGAAGATAAAGGTAAATCTACTATCTCATCAAGCGGAGAAATATCTCACCTTGTGCCTATCAAAAGACAGGTTAAAGTTGAGGAGGAGGAAACATCTAATGGAGAAATTTCCTCAATAAAAAGCCAACCAGTTGTAGCTGCACAGCGTAAGCCACTACCGAAGTGGGCACAACAGCTCTTTGATGATCACAATCCACATGTAGATGTACCAGAATCATCATCGGATGGATTACGAAGATCAAAGAGAATAGAGGAGCAAAGGAGAGCCTCAGAACATATTGTTAACATGGCTCTAATGGCAGATATCATGGGTTCGATAAAGGAACCTACCACCATTGAAGAAGCCCTTGATTATCCAGATTGGAGAGCGGCAATGCAGTCTGAGTATGATAGTATACTCAAAAATGATACATGGGATCTAGTCGACTTGCCGCCAAAGAAGAAGGTAATAGGTACTAAATGGATTTGGAAAGCTAAGTATAAAGCTGATGGAACATTAGAAAAGTATAAGGCACGATTAGTTGCACAAGGTTTTTCACAGATTGAAGGATTTGATGTTCAAGAAACTTTTGCACCAACAGCAGGCATGACAACTATTCGGACGGTACTTGCAGTAGCTGCACAAAAGTCTTGGCCTATTTTCCAGATGGATGTCAAATCTGCATTTTTGAATGGTCACCTCAAGGAGGAGGTATATGTATCTCAACCACCAGGTTTTGAGGTGCCCAATTCAAAAAATAAAGTTTGCAGGTTGAAGAAAGCTTTGTATGGACTTAAGCAAGCTCCACGGGCTTGGTACCAACGAATAGATCATTTTTTCAAAAATATGGGTTTTGAAAGAAGTACTTCTAATGCTAACCTGTATGTAACGAAAAGGGATAGCAAGCTAGTTGTTGTCATTGTATATGTAGATGATTTGATCATTACAGGAGATCATCAGGAACTCATCAATCAAACTTGGATCAGCTTGGGAACTGAGTTTGAAATGACAGACTTAGGTCTACTCCATTTTTGTCTGGGAATTGAAGTATGGCAAAGGAAGGATGGCATTTTCATCTCACAACAAAAATATTCCAAAGAAATTCTCAAGGCATTTGGAATGATGGACTGCAAACCAACTAGCACACCTATGGAGGTAAATCATAAGCTATCTATGGATGATAACATGCCTGATGTAGATGCTAAGAAGTATAGGAAGCTCGTTGGAAGTCTTATTTTTCTGTGCAACACTAGACCAGACATTTGCTATGCTGTTGGAGTGTTAAGCAGGTTTTCCAACAAACCTAAGGAGAGTCACTGGAATGCTGGAATGCGAATTCTAAGGTACATTGCAGGAACCTTGGATTTTGGTATTTTGTATACCATAGGTGATACACTCCAAGGATATTGTGATTCAGATTGGGCTGGAGATTGTGATTCTAGAAAATCAGTTTCTGGATATTGTTTCTCACTTGGTTCAGGAATATTTTCTTGGGTAAGTAGGAAGCAACCAACTCTCGCACTCTCCTCCACTGAAGCAGAGTACAAAGCAGCTTGTTTTGCTTCTTGTGAGGCAGTCTGGTTAAGGAGAATTCTTGCAGATATAGGCTTTCCATCAAATATGCCAATTGTACTCAAGTGTGATAATCAAAGTTGTATGGCTATTGCAAAGAACCCAGTATTTCATGCTCGCACCAAGCACATAGAAGTACAGTACCATTACATTCGTGAGCTAATTGAAGATGAAATTGTGGAGCTAGAATATTGCCCAACAGAGGCAAATTGTGCTGACATATTCACTAAAGCACTTGGAAGAGAGCAGCTCAACAAGCATCTTCAACAGATGGGCATAGGACCGAGACCTACTTGATTTATCATCGGTAAACATTGAGGGGGGGTGTTAGTATATGATCAATGTCTACCCCTCATGATTGTATGCACATTTTGTAAGGCCCCCTTTATGAGGAGAAGCCAAGCGTGCATTACCCAATTGATGGGAATCCCAACTTGAATGTTGGATGAAGGTCATATTGGACCATGTAAGATATTATAAGGAAAGGGAGTTACTAGGGTCCCAATTGTGGGGTCCGGGGGCAGCACCCCCGGCGCGACGGTAAAGGGAATATTCCATGGAATATTCCCTGTCGGAGTCAGAAATCATTTATATTTGTTAGGTCGGTTCAACCAGTCTAAGCCGTGTATGGCAATTACGCGGGCGGTGGCCGCCCACGCTCTACCGCCCATGTATAGCCGTCCATGGCAGGCCACCCAAGATCCTATATATACATGACTTCTGCACTTCCTAAGATACCTAGTTGAGCCAGCATACCTCTACCTTGTATCTCCCTATCTAGAGTTGTCTAGATCACCATTTAAGCTCTACCTTGAGAGCGCACGGGTGGACAACGCCATCATCTTTGTACTTGCTGCTAGTAGAAAATTGTTGAGATTCTCCTATATCTGTTATCTTCTCTGCTATTGCTACTGTGTTATATTGCGTAACTCTTGTCTTTCAATTGTGCAGATCGAAAAATTGAATAAAAGTGTCTCTCACAAGCTTAACCTAATTCCTCATTGTTTTTGAGTTACAGGGCTTTGAAAAGTGCCGTTTTTTCCAACACTTAAAAAAAAAAAACAAGGGCGTGTCTAATTCTATTCGAATCCGTGTTTCTCATGCTCACGTGTCACCATGTCTAATTATGTATGTTTTCGGATATGTCTTCTTGGTGTTTTTCTGCTATTTTTGACAGGTATGCTAAAGAAAGGAAGTACACTACGATCGCATGGTTTTTTTTGCTAAAGTTTTGGAGAAACTCAACTTTTTCTAAATTTGGTGGATCGCACACTTCTTTGGGGAGCACGGCTGTGATCAAACGGAAAAAGATAAGAAGGCCTGCGCATCAACATGAAGGACACACAGAAATCTGAGAATTACCTTGTGATTGAGAGTGTGATTAAGAGTGAGAGTGAGAGTGAGAGTGTGATTGAGAGTGCGAGTGAGAATGCGATTGTGATAGCTCGGGGGTGGTCGGGAGGTAGAGGCTTCGTAAAGAAGCTATTGTCCAAAGCTACTATAACCATTGATTCACATCTATAATATCAGAATTCTTCCTTCTTTGCGTCATATTTGTTCTACTCTTCCACATCAGATTTTCTTTTACCTTGTGCAATCTCTGTGTTCTTCTCTCCACTGTTATTTCTGAGTAATCGAAAGATTGTGATTGGGGATAGATTGTGATTGAGGAAACGTTACAGGGTTTTTGGATTTTACATATATACACACATGCATGCACACATATACACATATAAACACATAATACATATACACATACACATATATATACACATGCATACACACATACACACATATACATGTTTTAGGTCTAGGTCTTGAGAATTAGGGTTTTAGGATTTTTACATAGATACACATATGCATACACACACATATATATATTCACCTACACATATATATACACAAGCATACACACATACACCTATTTTAGGTTTAGGTCTTTAGGATTAGGGTTTTATGGTTTTTACACATGCAGATAAATATTTACACATATAGAAATATACACACATAATACATGTACACATACACATATATATACATAGGCAAACACACATACACATGTGTTCTAGTTGTTGTTTATAAATATCATGTCTATGTGTCCCATTTCTTTGTACACGATTCATGATTCATTTTGTTCATGTCTTTTGTATTTGACAGTATGTTTTACTTTATCAAATCATTTTTTTGTTGCCTGTCATACATGTCACATGTAGTTGGGTTTTTCTTGGGCAGAGTGGATTGTCTTTTGCTACACAACAACATGGGAATGTTGCTGTAGCAAGAGACAACACACTCTGCCAAAAAAAATTTTGGAGATATGGTCGTCGGTATAGGCGACGGTATAAGCGTCGGTATCCCCAGGCACATACCGATGCTTATACCGACTATTTTGCCGAGGGGCATACCATGGCTTATACCGTCGCTTATACCATCGCTTATACCGACGCATATACCGACGCTTATACGGACGCTTTGGTTCCGACGCCTACACGGACCCTTACACCGACGTCGAGGCAAAATCGTGCCCGTTCATTTTCCTTGGTAGAAGCCTCGGTATACGCCCGATATGTTGTAGTGAAGTAAAAGAAGTAGTTAAAGATCGTATACTTACTGAATCTTTACATTCTATGTTATATGCTTATTGTTTATCTAAATTTTTAGACTTCTCTTCAATTGCATCCCTAGATCGTGAAGAAAGTGAAATTTTGTTTCCACCATCTCTTAAAAGAAACATTCAATCTAAACAAACTGAAAACGAAGTAACTAAAGTTATCAAAGATCGACTTTTGAGTCTTAAGGTGTGTATGTAAAGGTTAAATCTGTTGGAAGATCTTGTAAACCTGTGATATATTGTTATTGTGGCCCACTCCTATTTCCAACATTTGGTATCAGAGCTTAGAATATCAACATTTGGTATCAGAGCCTAGTTGACATACATCCTTAACAAGATGAGTGACTATAGTCTTGAGAATGAAGATAAGATTGAAGGCATGCCTAATTATCCAATGTGGAGTTTTATGATGATGAATTTGTTAGTATCAAAGGACTTCTTCTAGAAGACTTGTTGTTCCTATTTCTGCTCAACAGGAGGTTAGTGAAGAAGAAGAAACTCTTTCATCATCAAGAGTCCACACTACTACCAAATTACTTCCTATAGAGGAGCAATCCAGATGGGATTCAAGGGATGATTTAGCACTTTCATATATTTCTATAGGAGTCAAGAGGCATATTACACATCAAGTCTTGCAAGACCTCTCTTCATGCTTGGTTGGAGTTAGAGAATCTCTATTAGAGCAGAAACCCTGCTAGGAAAGCTCATCTAAGGAGAGAGCTAGCCAACACAACGATGAAAGTTGGTGAATCAATTCAGACACATATTTTGAAGCTTAAAGATTTACGAGATGAGTTACTGAATGTTGGAGTCAACATTTCAGATGAAAAGATGGTAAACACACTTCTAAACTCACTTCCACCTACATATCGTGCTTTTGTTACTTCTTTATCCCTCTCTACAAGAGATAGAGAAATTTCATTTGAAGAGCTAAAGTTCCTATTATTTCAAGATGAAGATCAACAAAAGCGTATGCAAGAGAATGATGATGCCATGTTATCATCATCAAAGGGAAAGAAGAAGAGGTGGCAAAGGAGCAGAAGATTCACCAATCCAAGAAAGAAAGTAAGTCTTTTAATCCAAAGTCTTCTAGTCCTTTTCCTAATGCTTCCTCTGTGCCCAAACAAAAATCTTCTACTACATCTGATTCAAAGAAAGGAGTATCCCATGACTATAAGAAGCTAGGTCATTTCATAGTAGAATGTAGAGCAAGGATTTTAATGAGAAGAAGAAAGCATCAGGTAATAGTGTTGAAGATGATCCAAAACCTAAATCTTCAAACGTAGATTCATATGCATGTGCTACTATTGAAGAGATAGCTTTTAAATACAATCTCAGATAATCCTTCGATTTCTTATTCTGGAGCTACTAAGCATATGATAGGTTGCAAAAAGGTATTTCCTTCCCTTTCAAACTCTTGAGGTAGAAGAGTGACCATTGCACATGGCCATGATTTAGATGTTGTGGGTGTTGGAGAAGAAACTTAAGTTAAGAGCAGGTAGAAATTTCAGAATTTCCAATGTTCTTTATGTTCTTGACATCAAGAAGAATTTTCTCTCTATATCTACTTTCTTATCAGATGGTTATAAAGTAGCTTTTAAGAAAGATTCATGTTAGATCCTCTCACATGATGAGGAGCATTGTCTACTTCAAGGTGAAAACAGAACTCGCATGTTTGTTTTGTCCAAAATAAGTCATGCTAATGTTGATAGGTCTTTTACACCTAAGGAGAACATGACGCTATGGCATGCTAGATTTGGCCATATCAGTTACACAACTCTCAAGCATACCAAAGATCAAGGTACGGTGGAGATTTTTCCTACTTTTGCTTTACTAGATGATGCAAATTCATGTGAAGGATGTCTTGAAGGAAAGATTGACAAACTACCTTTCAAGAAACATGGATTTATTATTGCCACAAGGAAGTTGTTGATCATGCATTCAGATGTGAATGGTCTGATGAGAATATATTATATTCAAGGTTACAGGTACTTTGTTATGTTCATTTCTTAAGATTTTCATGGATTTATGGTCTTAAAGTGAAGCTAGATGTTTTTCCTACTTTCAAGAAGTTCTTAGCTATGGTTGAAAATGAAAATCAATCAAATATCCAAATTTTGAGAAGTGATAGAGGAGGAGAGTACATCTCAAAAGACTTTAAGTCTTTTCTTGAGGACAAAGGTATTTCTCATCAACTCACTATTGCTTACATGCCAGAACATAATGGTATTGTAGAGAGAAAGAAAGGCTTTCTCCCAAGTTTTGGTTCGATGCAGTACATACAGCTAATCACATTCTGAATAGGCCTTCTACAAAATATTTAAATGTTCTTACACCTTATGAAGCTTATTATGGGAAGAAGCCCAATGTGATTTACTTCAAAGTTTTTGGTTCCCTAGCTTATGTTCACATTGAGAAGAAGGATCATGGTAAGCTTGATGTAAAAGCCATTAAAGTGTTCTTTATTGGTTATGCAATTGAAATCAAAGGATATAGATTCTATGTTCCAGATGCATGTGATATCCTACTCTCACGTAATGCATATATTGCAGAAAAGTCAGATTTATGATAAGAAGGAAGAGATTCCAGATTTCATAAAGGTAGATGACCATGCATTTTTCAAAAGGAATTTGGATGCTTACATTCAACCATACAAGGGGGTGATACACCCACTCAAGCCCTAAGAGATATAGGTGAAGAGAGAACTTCATTACCTACACGAGTACCTAGTCCTACGTTAGTACCTCTTGAAGCTCTGACTTATGAAGTTGGAGAAGGTTTGAGAGTTCCAAAAGAAAGAGATACTGAAGAGCCAGAAGAGATTCCACCACTTTTTAGGAATATGCCAAAATGGATATATCAAACGGCTAAGATAGTATCCTCCCAAAGAATCCATGCAAGTTCAAACCCCATCGGTGATAGCAAAGAAGGTTATATTTTGTTTGATTGATTTATTCAAAAAGCAAGCTTTTTTGAAGCTCATGAAAATAGCAACATTTAGCTAGCGATGGATCACAATCATCGTTTTTAAGTTTGATTTTTGTAGCACGATGTAGATTTAATATAACGATCATGATTTTTGTATTTGCTTTTGGAGGGTTCTTCAAAGCTATATAAGAAAGTATTAGCTCATTGTTTATCATAACACAAGCTCTAGCAAGGGTGCTTGCAACTTGAAGATCATCAATCTTCTCAAGCTTGGAGGAGATCTTGGAGGTCATCTTGGAGGTGGAGTTCTCACACCCTTGGGGGAGTTGTGGTCTACATCTTGGTGATTATTTGGAGGAGATTCTGCCAGCTTACCATCAACATCAGTTGTTGATTTACAATGAGTAGCAAGTCTATTTCCGTTCTTACTTGCTAGGTCACTCATTTCTGATTTAGGTTGATCCAAATTTGGTTTTGTTGTAAAACAGTTCTAAATTGTTTGTATTCTCCATATTCTCACACACGCACACTCTTCATACCTCTTAGGCACACAATCTCTTGTATCTAGTTCCGATTTCTGCCTAGATATGGATATTGTCAGTTTGTATCATATACACACATTGTAGTTTGGCATTCAAATATAGATAGTGTAGGTGAGCCTCATAGCTTCCCATTACACTTGAAATCTCGTCTATTCTCTCTCTATCTCTCACTCATCTACTTTTGAGTTAAGGTGTGTATGTTAAGGTTCATCTATTGAAAGATCCTATAAACCTGTGATATATTGTTATTGTGGCAAACTCCCATTTCCAACAATACCACTACTGGACATGCACCATATGAAATTGTGTATGGTAAAAAGCTTCCCACTCCCATGTCTATCACTCACACTAAGATGCCTATAGATGATTCTTTTGCATAAGAAAAATACATGCATAATATTAATAATAAATGAGTAACTAAAGAATCTAATGAAAATGATTATGTATGGTTACAAATAATTAAAAGACATCTGAAAAATATTTCACAACATCCTAAGGTCAAACTTGCACCAAGTTATTATGGACCTTTCCATATTATTTAGAAAATTAATGAGAATGCTTTTAGATTAGATATACCTTCTCATTGGAATATACTTAATTCTTTTCATATCAGTTTATTGAAATGGTTTAAAGGAACTCTATCACTCACTCCTATTTTAGATGATCCTCCTTTGTTAGAAGAGGATACTGAAATTTTAATTCCAAAGAAAATACTTGATCATGATGTTACTACTACATGCACATGTAACCAATATCATCGATATTTGGTTAAATATAAAAATCATTCACTTGAAGAATCTCAATGGACTCATAAAACATCACTAACTCCACATTATGATGATTTGATTTCTGCGTATCATTCACAATCACATTAAATTCTAGTTTTCCAATTCCATCCATGTGTTTTTACATGGAACATGCTTATGATTGTTCATTGATGGGACATGTGACTGGCCATCCATGTCTATCTTATTCTTATCAACTGAGTTCAATGGCTTGTCAACTCAGAGGCATGTTATACTCTATGGAATATTGGAATGTTAAATGGATTTTAATGCCTTGAGGTTTTTAATGTGTTTTGTGTTTTGATTTAGTAGGTGAAGATCCATGAAAGTGTGAACGCACATGGACTTATTCAAATATTTTTGGAGATATTTAGAAGAATACTTTTAGAAGATAGTTATTTTTAGAAGATAGCATTTTTAGTTATTTTTGTAAGAATAATAAATCACTTTAGAAAGCAACATTTTTGTAAAAATAGAAAATATAACTTTTGTAAATAAAGCAAAAGCACACTTTTTGAAGCAATGCCCTCATGTATCTTCTATTCAGGATGTAATAAGAAATACCTATAAATACACATGCTCTAACAGACTCTTCCATCAGAGTATGTGGGGGGAGATTGTACCCAATCTGGTGTCATCTCTTGTCTCTTTCTATTCTCTGAGTAGTTTTTTGTGATTTTATTTCTGTACTATCCTCTACATACGTGCGTCTGTGGGATCCAAAGCATAACAAGATATCACTATGTGGGAAAGATTAATTCAAGGATAAGCCCAAGGGTAGTCTTAAGACAAGGGAAAATGTTTCCAAGGTCATAAGAATGAGGAATTCAATAGCTTCACAACTAAGAATTCTAGGATTTCTAGTTAAAACCTAGAATAGAGGATAGTTCATCCTCAAAGATTCCATGATGTAGAAGAATGAAAGTGTCATTTTGATCAAATGGAATAAAGTCAAGATTTGAAACATGTAAAGTAAAACATTTAAAAGAGATGAGAATTTTCAAGTAAAAAGAATTGCACTTTTGTAGAAAAGACAAAGTGAGACAAGGGCTAGTTTTCCAAGGTCTCATGAGTTAGAGACTTAGAGGTAAGAGGTCTCAAGGTAAATTGAAATCTTAGAAGAGAACTCTAAGAACACATATTACTTTAGGATGCTTATAAATTAAGTATCTAGTTCATATGCAGTTTCTATAATTACATAGCTATGAGTTCTAATGCACATTTATATGTGTATAGAACAAATAAGTTTATTTCACAAGAAGTATAGACTTCAGATTTGTGGAATAAAAAGAGCAAATCAAGTTTGATTAGAATGCCATAGTTAGAAATAGGAAAACAAAAATCATGTAAGAACTTCCTAGATCTAGATGTAGAGACATGGACGTTAAAGTTACGATTTCTATAAAAGGAATCATATCTTGATTCCATAATAGTTTAATAAGGGCAGATGGGGTAGTTCCATCTATCTATTTATTTAAAAATGAAGAATAGAGATCCTAGGTGGACTCATCTTCATTAAGCAAGCAAGGCAAGTGTGTAGGTCAAGAACTCAAGAATGGGCAAGATACACAGAAACGCAAGGTTTTGAGAGAGTAAACAAAGCAAGTATGTGGGCATACTTAAGTGTGGCCAAGACGTAAAAAAAGGCAAGGTTTGCACAGAGCAAACAAGGCAAGGCTATCATCTAAATCCCTAGCAGGGAACGAGACAAGGTTTTATAGCAAGGCATGGTTTGCAGTAAGTAAACAAAGCAATGCTATTGTCAAGATTATTAGTAAAGAGTGATTACACAACAACGTACAATTTGTATTTATTAGAAAAGGCAAGGTTGTCTCTAGTACGGAGTGAGTATACAACAATGCAAGGTCTACAAGTAAGACAATTAGTTCCAAATGGAAGACAAGTTGAGAAGCAAGTTTGATGTTTCTATTTATAGTACAACATAAATAGTTACCAAGTAAAGTGATCAATTTTGAGCATGAGGGGAGGCAACTACAGATCCATGGAGAACCAGATCTCCAAGAGACGTGATTGATAGACACTATCAAGTTGCTTAAAATTGATTGAACATAGAGCATAGAATTGAATTGGTACCGAGAGCAAGTCCAACTGCTCGGCCACCATTTTGAATGAGTTTGTAGGACAAAATGAATTCTGCAAGGTCGTGGATGAGTATTTATAGAGCACTAGCTATTCACCCTTTGTAGCACCAATTGGTCTAGTGAAGAAGAAAGATACATCTTATAGGATGTGGAATTGACTATTGAGCACTCCATAAGATTACTATGAGACACAAATATCATATGCCCAAGATTGATGATCTTTTAGATGCACTAGGTGGAGCCGTTGTATTTAGTAAAATAGATTTAAAAAAAAAGTGGCTACCATTAGATTAGAATAAGAGATCATGAAGTACATAAGCCTTAGTAGATCAAGAGAAGGCTCAATTGTTTCTTCAAAGGATAGAGTATATAGTGCATGTGGTATCAGCCAATGGGGTTCAGATGGATCCCAAGAAGGTTTCAATTATATTATCTTGGCCTCCTTAGGATGAGGGGCAGTTATGGTCATATTCATGGATAGCAACACCTATGACGAACTTGCTTCAAGGCGAAGTTCCATTTGCATGGAAGCAAGAGCAGCACAGTAGTTTTGATACTTTGAAACAATCTTTTTTAGAGACTCCTATACTCAAAGTGGTAGATTCATAGAAACCCTTTGAGTTAGAGGCAAATGCTAGTGGCATACACATAGGGACAATTTTGAGCCAAGATGGTAGGCCATGGATTTTGAAAGTAAGAAATTGAGTAGTGCACAATGCAACTAGCCAGTGCATGAAAAGGAGTTGTATGTAGTGGTGTATGCACTTAAAGTCTAGAGACACTATCTTTATGGTGGAGACTTTAATACATACATAGATCACCATACATGTAAGTATTTTTTTGTAGCCAACCAAATCTTCAAGGTAGATAGGCTTATTGGGTTGAGCTCATGCAGGCATTTCACATGGAAATCTTGTACAAAAGAGCAAAAAGAATATAGTTGTTGATGCATTATCATGGATAAGGCATCAAATGAGCTTTATAATTCTAGAAAGCTCATTGCTTCAAGAGATAAAGGAAGCACGTGTGGAAGATCCACACTTGTTACATATTATTAGAGCCATCAATGATGACTCTATTATACGAGATGAGACAATTCCAGTTGTTTCTTCCCCTAGCAAAGGGAACAAGTCCATTCCGTATTCCAATTTCTCATAGGAGAATGGAATAGTCAAATGGAAAGGAAAGGTTTGCATATGAGATTTTTCAGGATTTGACAAGAAAATTCATGCATGATAACCATGATGTGCCTTGCACAAGACATCCTTGTGTTGACAAGACAATACAACTTGTTAGAAGAACATTTTGGTGGCCTCGATTAACTAGAGATGTCCACACTTATGTTGGACAATGCTTTATGTGTCAAGTCAACAAAGCATAAAGGGTAAAGACACAAGGTCGTTTGCATCCTTTACAGATTCGAGATCATAACTAGGACAGTGTATCCATGGACTTCATAGTCGGGTTACCACAGACCCAAAGGAAGTGGGATACTATCCTAGTTGTGGTAGACAGATTGAGCAAGATGGGTCATTTCATACCCATGTAGGAGTCGATAGAAGCTCTAGAGGTAGCGGAGTTGTTTATCCAACATGTCTTCAAATTGCATGTGGTTACCGACATCCATAGTTTCATATAAGATGCCAGATTTACAAGACACTTCTAGAAGTTTGTATTTGATAAATTGAAGGTGTCCTTAAAGATGAATAGTGGTGATCATCCTCAGACAGATGGTGAGACCGAGAGGGTCAACCAAATTTAAGAGGACATGTTGAGGGCATATGTGTCTAAGAGAGAGATAGATCGGGATAGTTATTTTCCACTAGTTGAGTTTGCTTATAACTATACGCCTCACGGTGATATGTATGTTTCATTTTGAGATGAACGATGGCATGAATCCCAATGCTCCCAATACCATAGGCATGCCAAAGAAATGTCCTAGTGCTTTGGATTTCTTAGCAAACCTCCAAGCAAATTGAGAAATAGCTAAATCCAAGATGCGGCAAGCCATTGATAGGCCTAAGGAGTATGCTGATAGGAAGAGATCTCCTAGATCCTTTAAGGAGGGAGAGAGAATCTTTTTTCAGATACTAGCTAGATCTACTTCACTCTCCGCAACGAAGTGTAATAAGCTTTCACCAAGGTTTTGTGGTCCTTAGAAGATAGTTAAAAAGCTAAGTGAAGCTACATACCGATTAGAGCTTCCTCCAGATTGTAGAGTTCATCTAGTGTTTCATGTCAATAAACCTCGAAGGTATATTTCTAGGGAGGATAATCTAATAGAAGGTATCGTCTCTTTGCAAGAAAGTGATAGCACATATCATTCTCTAGACATGATATTAGATCGAAGACAAAAGTGATTGAGGAATCCTATCATCCAAGAGTATCGAGTAGCTTGGAGAGGATTAACACTTACTCTACTTGGGAATCGGAAGCTCTAGTTTGCAAGTACTTTCCCTCATTGATCATTGAAGACAATGATCTTTAGAAGGGGGAGAGAGTGTCAGACATTGATCCACAGGGATCATGATATTGATCCATAGGGATCACTCCATGTGTGTGAGGGACGAGGACAGCTAGCCAAGGTCCCAAGCTCGGGGGATACAATAAGGTACTAAAGTTGTAATGGGAATAGATGTTGCATGATGGCCACATGTTCACACTGGACTATTCTAAATCATTGCTACTTTTAGAGTACAAGAGGGTATATATGGATGGGAGGTGAGTCACACACACATCATTCAAGCCATTCTCTCATAGACATAGACTCCAAAAACGTTTTAGTCCTATTTCATAGTCATGCATTTTCTTTTTTCTCTTGCCTTTGGATAAAAAGCATTACAAAACTTTTGGCATATTTACTTGCCATCAATAGAAAGAATAATTTTAGATGGTCTAGTGAGATGATGCCACATTATTAGAAATATTAGGCGGGTTAAACCTTAAAAAAATCTGGTCAAAGAATAGAAACTCGTACTACCCTTTGTCTTAAAAGGAATCTCAACCTTCTAAAACTTTGAAAAGCCCTCTAAACTTACTTTTCGTATTTGTAAGCAAGTACTTGAAGGAATTTAGAGAGAAACCATTGTTAGCCCCTACATGTCTTTGGAATCTTAAGAGGTAAAGGAACATTCTTAGCTCTCTCCCTCTATCTATCTATCTATCTATCTATCTATCTATCTATCTATCTATCTATCTATCTATCTATCTATCTATCTATCTATCTATCTATCTATCTATCTATCTATCTATCTATCTATCTATCTATCTATCTATCTATCTATCTATCTATCTATCTATCTATCTATCTACCTTTCCCAAACTTCTTATTTTCCAACTTGCCATATATTTTAGAATTATTTAAAAAGAAAAATCAAAATTCTTTTTGTGTGCACTCTAAGAGCTCATATAATGTTCTAATTGTTCCCCCTAAATTTTTCTATGCCCCTTTTATCTTAAGAATGCATATATGATTTAGAGCATAGATTTAATGCATATACACTAGATTTAGTGAACACATACTAGATCTACATGCCATATCTATGTAGTGTATATCTATAATTTTCAAGATACTAACATCATTTTAGCCCCTAACCCCTCACTTGATCTAATATATGAAAATGGGACTGTTGTATAATACCTTGGGGTTGAGCCCTTGGGTTAGCCTTAACACATTCTTGAACCTTTGGTTTGAACCCTTTGGATATTTATTCAATTTGAGCTCCAAATTGAATGGTTTCAACCTTTAGGGTAAGTTTATCCTTAAACTTGGGAACCTTAGTCTTAGGAGAAGTTTCTCCAAGTGACACCTTGAGGTGCACATGAGAAGATAAGCCTCAATTTAATTAGAACGAATGTGATTACCTTTGAAAAGTATCCACATAAAGGAAATTTGGATGGACATTTGAAAGAGTCCTAGGACATGCACTCCCTTGGCATACAGGTATATATATATGGCAAGAGTTGGATGGGTGCATATGTACTCACTCAGCCTCTTATGTGGAATGAATGATATTAAAGCACACAAAAATCCTATCTAGAGGTTAGCTTTGATTCAAACATAGATTTCTAAAGTTTTTCTTCATTTTCATGCCATCAAAGTCCCTTAGTGTCTATGTCTAGATGTGATATCATTCCCTCCCACTCCCTAAAAAAATGCTATGTCATAGCTACTGTTGGAGTTTGAGGTCTGTGGAAGCACGCGAACACCACAAGGAAGAAGAAGAAGCTTGGAGCACAACACACAATATTGAGTGTATTACCAAGAAAATGTACAAAGATAAGTGAACTCTTAGGGTTATAGATGTATATACAAGCCAGGGGAAAGAAACCTCCTAAAGAAGGAAAAAAGTGCCCCGATAGTCCTAGTGTGTTCAGACACATCACTCTGTAAATATATCAACAAATCCCCCTGGGAGCAATGAAATGAACAAGGAGTTTTCACTCTTGTATAAGGAAGTGCCAAGCTATGTGGAATCAATCCACAAAAGGAAGTAATCCCAAAGCTTTAGGGAAAGTTTCAAACTTCTTCCTAGGAAGAGCCTTTGTGAAAAGGTATGAAATGTTCTCTTGTGTGGGCACATATGCCAAATTAATCTCTCTAGTTGAGAACCTCTCCCTAACATATGGAGATTGTACCTCAATGTGCTTAGTGTGAGCATGGAACACAAGGTTCCTCACAATTGCCAATGCGCACTGACTGTTAGTTAAAATGGTGGTGGTGGAAGACTTACCAATACCCAAATCAGCCATAAGACCTCTAAGAAACACACACTCAACAATTGCTATGAAAGCTGCCCTATACTTAGCCTCACAACTAGAAGTGGCCAGAGTAGGCTGCTTCTTGCTCAACCAAGATATGCATGAGCTACCAAGCATGAAGCAAAAACCACTAGTGGATGCATGCATGTCATAGCAACCAGCCTAGTTAGAGTTAGAAAGAGCATGTAAATCTGAGGATAGTGATCCCGCCTTGGGATAAAACAACCCAAGTAGCCGAGTACCACTGAAGTAGTGAAAGATGTGCTTAACTATCTGCCAATGCTTGGCACCTAGGAAATGCATAGACATGCTCAACTATGAGACAAAAAACTGAATACCTGGCCAAGTAATGCATAACGTAATCAAGAATCCAACAGCCTCATGATAGAGAACAACATCAAATTCATCTCTACCATCATGAAGACTCAACCGTCAACCTGTCTCCATAGGCGCGACAATAATTTTATAGTCTTCAATGCCAAAATGCTATAATAATGTGCCAATATATTTTGTTTGACACAAAGCTAGCTTGCCATCAACTTGCATAAATTGAATGCCCAAGTAATGATGCAAATGCCCCAAATCTGACATCTCAAATGAGGCATGAAAATCAGCCTTAAACTCAACAATATGCTTCTCATTATGACCGGTGAGAAGCATGTCATCAACATAGATGACAATGATCAGAAGCACATCATTTTCACATTGAATGTTGTGAAGGTGATCACAATTGGGGTGGATCGGGTCTAGTAATGCACACATAGTGTATGAAGCTAGTGAGTGTTGGAAGGTTTATGTGATCAAAATGTGAAGGTGAAGGTGAAGTTGGGTATGGAGAGGAGAGATGTCATGATTTTATTATGGGAAGGGGAATGTATGAATGCAAGATAAATTCATGAACATGAATGATGAGAACAAATGAAGACCATACACATGGATCATCTCAAAAAGAACAATGGAAAAGGAGCTTCTTATACACTTTCAAAATTTAATCCATATGCATGGGTGCTTGTGGATGGTATGTATGCGTGATGAGAACAAAAGAAAACCATACACATGAATTGATTTCGAAAGGAAGAAGGGTACAAAAAGGGAGCTTATTATACATTTGCAAAATTGAAACATATGCATGGTTGTTTGTGAATAGTATGCATGCATGTGGTTCATGTTTTATTATTATATAGAAAATTATCCTCATAATGTTTGGAGTTTGAGGTCTGTGGAAGCATGCAAACAACACATGGAAGAAGAAGAAGAAGAAGCTTGGAGCACAACACACAATATTGAATGTATTACCAAGAGAATGTACAAAGATAAGTGACTGGTTATGGTTATAGGCGTATATACAAGCCGGGGGGAAAAAACTCCTATAGAGGGAAAAAAGTGCCCCAACGGTCCTTGTGTGTTCACACAAATCACTTCCTAAATATATCAAAAAATCCCCCGTGGAAGTGATGTGGTGAACAAGGAACTCGCACACATGTATAAGGACATGCCAAACTATGTGGAATCAATCCACAAAAGGAAGTAAGCCCAAAGCTTTATGGAAAGCTTCAAACTTCTCCCTAGGCAGAGCCTTTGTGAAAAGGTCTACAATGTTCTCCCATGTGGGCACATATGTCAAATTGATCTCTCCAGGAGAGAACCTCTCCCTGACATAATGATAGTCCACCTCAATGTGCTTAGTGTGAGCATGGAACACAGAGTTCCTCACATATGTGCTCCAACTGTTAGTGAAGATGGTGGTGGTAGAAGACCAACCAACACCCAAATCAGCCATGAGACGTCTTATCCACACACACTCAAAGTCGCTGTGAAAGCTATCCTATACTCAACCTCACAACTAGAAGTGGCTGTAGTAGGATGCTTCTTGCTCAACCAAGATATGCATGAGCTACCAAGCATGAAGCAAAAACCACTAGTGGACACACAAGTATCATAGCAACCATCCCATCAAAGTTAGAAAAAACATGTAAATCTGGTAGTAAGCCCATAATCGATAATTGGTACCATCCAAATTATCCTCAATAGCCAGCATACAAATTACATCATTGCCTTTATCCATGGCCACTGACTAACATACCCTGTTGCAAAAAAATGAATGTATCTCAAAAATTTGAACATAACTACCTAGTTGAGTTTTGCTAAACATGTAGCAGAGTTTGTGGCACGCATACTATCGAACCGAAGCCTGTATATATCTTTGGCACAAAAAAGATGAAATTGCTTGCACAAGCACTCCAATAGTGCATTTGGAGGCTATGCTCAAAGAGTTGTGGACCACACCCTAGATGAAGTAGTGGCCTGCTTTGATACCAACTGTTGGAGTTTGAGGTCTATACAAGCATGCAAATAGCACAAGGAAGAAGAAAAAGCTTGGAGTACAACACACGATATTGAATGTATTACCAAGAGAATGTACAAAGATAAGTGACATGTTAGGGTTATAGGCGTATATACAAGCTGGGCCAGAAACTTCATAAAGAGGGAAAAAAGTGCCCCGATGGTGTTAGTGTGCTCACACACATCACTACCTAAATATATCAACAACAATCTCAATAGATAATCCTCATTATTTCAGCGCAAGATTAGAGAGCCTTCTCACCCATACAAAGAATTAAAAGGAGACATGTAAAAAACACATAAGAGACAAGAGACAAATTAAAAGAGCTTGTAATGTACATGAGCATTGTGATACATCAAACTAGGCAATCTAATTAGTTGAAGGGGGTCTGCACAACCTTCGCACCATGACAGTTCAATTGATTGTTACACATAAGAGGATAGGTCCCACTTCATTAACCCTATATCTTTTTAGGAGCATAAATTCTATCTAAAGAAGCCTAAGACTCATTAAACCAACTCAAACTCACTCATATGCTCCACAAAGGGTGAGAAAAGATAGAGAAACCATTGGGTTTATGAGTGTTGGCAGCAACAGTCAAGGCACTGAAGGACTCACAAGACAAGGAAGCCAAAGAAGGGAGCCAGAGCGGAGAGAAGGCACAAGCAGACTAAGCAGTCAACGAAGATCTGGCAAGTAGGCGATTCAAATTTTTCCAAAACAACATCTTCATAACAGTGATTCTCATCACTACAAATCATTGTAAATACCATTTCACCTTTTTGTAACTCCATTTTGTGCAAGCCAAGGAGTCCTCGGGCTTGAGGAGTATTAGAAGTAGCATCGTACCAATTTTCATAATTTTTAGACTTCGTTTGAGCCTCCAATTAGGCCCTAGAACCTAATTTCTAACTAGGCCGGACACTAGGTCTGGACAGGGCCAAAAGCTAGTGAAAAACTATAAATAGAGCTAGAGAGCTCATTTTTGGGTTTAGCTTGTAATTGAATTGAACTTGTATGAGCATTTTGAAAGTAATCTAAAAGAACTCCATTGTCTTCCTCTTTGTTCTTGTTGTGTGTGCGCGTGTGTGTGTATGTGTGTGCATGTTTGTGTGCTTCTCACTCACGCACTTGTGCCTTCACTTGCTCGAGGTCATCATACCATCCTCACGTCTTCCCGGATTGACATTAAAGGAGGTGCTACTCATCACTGAGCTACACCAAATTTTGGCGCCGTTCCCGAGGATCGAGCTTTGAGGACGAGCGTGTGTTGGTAAGACGTAGAGTTGAGGTGTTGGAGTCATAGGTATTTTCTTCACTTTTATGTATTTTCTTTTGTTTTTCTCATCACCATCATCATCCTCACCATCTCTCACATCCATCTCCATCATCGCAAAAAATTTCAGTTTTTGGTCATATCACCCCACCCATACCATTTCCCTCATTTCACTTGTGAGAGAGAGCGAGAGAGCGTTTGTGTGCTTGTGCTTTTCTGTGTTTTTTGAGATTTTCTGTAGGAACCAGCATCCCCAGCAGCTGCACCAGCTTCAGTAGGTAAAAAATTTGACTGTGCAGGTCCCGAGGCGTTGACCTCTGTCAATCGCGACCGACAAAAAAATTGACCTTCTTGCAAAACTAAGTGCATAAATGTGATGTATAGGCCTAGAGCTTCATGAATATGTGCTTGAAATTTTAAAATTCCTCAGTTTTCTATCAATCACGATCGACCTGTCAATTGTGATTGACAAACCACGACAGACACTTGCCGACCGACCTGTCAATCGCGATCGACACGTCAATCGCGACTGAGAGTCAATGACCGACTGACCATGACCGATAGAACCTACGCGTGACACGTGTCAATTGCGATCGAGCCATCAATCGCGATCGACCCATCAATCGCGATCGACCCATCAATCGCGACTGACAGCCCGACGGACTTGTCAATCGCGACTGACCCAATCAATGAGTGTTTGACCACGACCGACAGACCCTCGCGACGGACCTGTCAATCGCGATCGACCCATCAATCGCGACCGACAGAGTCAACGATCCTTTGACCACGATCGAGTGAAAATCCGGGCCACGTGTCAATCGCAATTGACCCATCAATCGCGACTGACAACCATGATGGACCAGTCAATCACGACCGACACGTCGATTGCGACTGGCATATCAATCGCGATTGACAGAGCTTTCGATCACGATTGACGGGCAAATTCGGCCAATTTTTTTTTAGGGCAAAAATAGTGGTCTAATTTTTGGCAAATTGTGGGGAGCCTTTAAGGGTTAGTAGAAGCATTATGAGGCCAATATCCAAAGCATTTCGAGAAGTCTTGTCTGCCTGTTAACCTGTTTTAAATCCTGTTTTAGCCCCAAAACCCTGAATTGGCATAACTTTCTTATACGAAATCCGATTGTTGTGATTTTTGTTTTGTTGGGAAGCTCATGGGGAGTACAACCAAAACTTCCACTGGTTATGGTAAAACTAATATCAGGATTATTAGATAGGGTAAATCCCAGGGTAGGAAAAACTGAGGGTCCCTTGGGATTGTTTTTCACAAAGGCAAAAGAAGATTTGGTTAGTGAATTACATGCATGAAAGTGATCTGTCTGTCAATCAAATTTAAGTCTTGAGTTAACTTTGGGACTTTTTCAAGTTCTTTGAGAGCATCAAAGGGTACTCGAAGCAAGAGTAACTGCAAGCTTGGGAACACGCTTCCTGGGCACACAAGGGCAACCAAGGGAAGAAACTCAAGGTTGGAAATTCTCAACACCCTCTGTCAATCCCTAGCATAGGATAAGTATGGATAGAGGTTTTGATTAATTAGGGATACGTTAAGAACGACCAAGTCCAAGAACTCTAATCACTCAAGTGCAAGTGTTAGGAGATTACAATTGCGAAACAACCTAAGGGAAAAGAATTTAAATCAAGTGACCACACTCAAAGTATGATAAAACTTAAAGGTTCCTTGCGATGAAGATTAATTGGACAAGCAGTGACACCCTAAGGGCAATTAAAAAAGAACAAGTGACTAATACAAAAGAACTCAGCAACGCACAGTGTACTTGGGAAAATTTGGTGTTATTCAATTGGGCTTATGAACCTTAGATCAGGACGACACCTAGGGAGAGATAGACAAAGTCTTAGATCTTCAGAGGCTAGTGTCAATCATACTGCTAGGTCTTGGGCCCAACAGTTGAGCCATCATTCGTACTACCCTAGCTCCGAGACGAGCGAGTCTGAGATGTCCCATGGTATGGAGAGACCTACAGGAAGCTCCGGAGTGCCATATTTACATAGGGTAGAAGGCCCTTACAAGACGCAACTCGAATACCTTAGGACCAACCGATTAGGTGCTAGGATCTATGAGGACGGCCTAGGAAGATCTGTGGTCCAGATTAAAAACCCTGACCAATCCATTGGACTAGAACATCCAGCGGTCAAGTTTGAAAATGGAGCATACTTGGACAAAGAAGGGACAATATATGTAGTCACCAGTCATCCATATAGGACAGATGAATTTGGGAATGTGATCCCAGAAACGGACTTAGGTGACCTGGAGCAAGGAAACATCCAGCGGTCAAGTTTGAAAATGGAGCATACTTGGACAAAGAAGGGACAATATATGTAGTCACCAGTCATCCAGATAGGACAGATGAATTTGGGAATGTGATCCCAGAAACGGACTTAGGTGACCTGTAGAACCTAGAACCCCTCGAGGCAAATCTATTCTCACTAGGATTATCACACCAGAGTGGATTCCCCAAGACAATAAGAGCATAGATCTACTCTTGAACCGAGAGACTGATGAAGCCTTTTAGAGGTATAGATCTGATCAGCCGAATGAGGTAGGAATAATCATGATATATGAGTTCAAAGATCCTGATAGCCTAGGCAGAGTGACCTACTTAGATCACACTTCAGAGAGGATCTTTGTGGTTACAGAAAATGATAGGCATGCTTACACTTGGAAAGGTGAATTTATTTTCCCCCAACCAAGATCGAATGTGTCCTTTGGTCACCCAGGAGCTGGAACGTCCCAAGCTCATGGAGCTCAAAGAGACAGACATAGAGATAGATCGGAGATAAGCTTTGCCAATCTAGTGGGAAGAGAAAGAACAAGAACGGAAACAAATAGAGTGGAACCTGAGGGGCTTAGAGCCCCAAGGAACCAAAGGAATGCTGATGATTTCCCTCTTCCAAGGCCTAGGGAACACACCAGAACCTTGAGACCTACACAGCTGGTTAAGTCCATGAAGAACTACTTTGATGGCACAGGAGACCCATATGATCATGTGGCCGAGTCTAGGCAAGTCTTGAGAGCTGAACAAGTTGAGGACCTATTCACGCAATACAATGCCTTTGGTCCAACCCTTAGGAACATAGCCCTTACGTGGTTTCAACCATTGAATGAGAGACAGTTCAAGAGCATAGACCAACTCTTAGAGGCTTTTATCACTGAATTCTCTAAGAGTGGGATAAGGCATAATACTTCCTCATTGATACACAGCTTCAAGCAGACCCCTCAAGAGACCGTGAGACTTGCAGGAAGAAGATTTAGGCAATATCTTGAGAGATGCCTTGTTCCTGAGTTACCCACACCAGCCAAACAAGTGGCTTTATTCTTGGATGGATTGCTAGTACCAAATTGAGGTCATATGTGTATTTGAAGGACCCTAGGACTATAGAAGAGTGTGTACGCATGTGCATCGACATCGAGGATAACCTAGGGGAGGAGTTAGAGCTTTCCAAAATCTACAAAGATTCAGATAGTGCCTCTAGCCTCTCTTCCTTGCAATCCACATCAATTGAGGAACTCGCGGAGAAAGTAGCTCAAAAACTAGGTGTCACTAGCAAACAAATCCCAAGGTTTGCCCCAGTAAAGAGGTGCTATACTTGCGGTGGTGACCATATGGCGAACGTATGTCCCATCATGGCTCAACCCCAAGTGAACCCTAGCAGCCAATATTGCACCATAGAACGGAGATGCACAAATCACACAGCACAAGACTGCCCATACAATAAGCAAGCAGTTAGGCAAACCTACCCTCAGCCCTATCCACAACAGGGAAGATACCAGAACCAGTACCCTCCGCAGCAATATGGTAGACCACAGCAATCCTATCAACAACCCTACCAAAACCAACAAAGGCCTCAACCTGTGTTAGCTCAACAACCTCCAACCCCAGCTAATGTGATTCCTGTAAAGTTTGCAGCTGCTAAGGAAAATTTGAATAGAGCCATAGTCCCAGTGACTCTGTTGCTTTCAGAAAGTGACCCGAGTGATCATAGTTTTGATTCCACTCACATAGATAGTCCACCGGCTTACTATATGCAGTCTCCTTAACATGGTGAATCCTACTATAGTGAAGAACCGAGTGAACCTAGTTGGGAGCCAGAGTATGCAAATCTCATGTACACAAATCCCAACACTAGACCTCAACCTAGGCAGGTAAGACCCCCATACCCTAGGGGACCATGCTATAGATGTCAAGGAGATCACCTCATTCGCGATTGCCCAATGCCTGCATCTACACAACCACAATGAGTAACAATACATGGCTTTTGTCAAGATTGCGGAAAGGAGCATCTCTTACGAGATTGCCCAAAGAATCCCAATAATATGCCAAAAATAACTCCAATTAACGTTATTGGCTTAGTTGTAGACTCAACAGGAAGTGTCACATCCACTGCACCAGTGCAAGTGGTCACTAGAGCCCAGGCTTTGCAACAAAACCCAGGAATAGGTCAAGAGAAGAGTGTAGAGGTTAGTGCGATCTTAGAAGAAAGCATAAGAGAAACAAAAGCCAAAATTGTTGAACTCACCTCTCAAACAAACTCTCACATACCACCACCAACCTCATTTCCATCACCATGTAACCCACCATCTGTCCAGCTACCTCAGACCATCCCACCACCCCCTAGAGTAGGATCAGTATTAGCTGACCCCACTCCTGAAGACATAGACATGATGCTTAAGGCATATCAGGCTAGAATCCAAGAAGGGCCAAATGTGATGGATCATGACAAGTGCTACCCTAGAGCTGACCTAGAGATAGAAAGAACGAAGTTGTGCACGAAAATGGTCGCGTTGCCTCATACCATGTTTGAAGCCAGTCGCCTTTTCAACTACTCTGGCTCAGCTAAGACACAATTGCATTTGGATGGACTCCTAGAGAAGTTAGAGAGCATAATTGCAAGATCTGCCAAAGAAGAAAAAAAATCAAGGAAGAGATGAGGCAAGTAAAAGAATAAGCCTTCTCCCGCAGGAAGCTTTTGTGCCCAATTCCACTGAACCAGACACCTCCTCTTCTATGAATAGGTACACACCAGAATTCCTACGCTAATGAAAGTGAAGTCCCTCCTCCCATTGAACTTGTGGATGACACACATGATCAATTCCCACAAGATATTCCTTCCATTTATGGAGAGCATGAGAGTGCACAAAGTCAAGAGAGGTTAGACTTCGAGTCTAACTCCCTACAGGAATTACCCCATTTCACAGGTCCATGGGAAGCCAAGTCTACTTGTATGAGAGCACCCACGGTCATGGTAAGAAATGAAGACTCAGTCATACCTAAGAATACGGAGGTAGTGAAAAACACTAAGGTGCAGTGCAACCTCACTTTAGAAGAGCTACTCAAAGTTAGGCCAGAATTATGGAAACATGTAGCTAACCAAGTGCCAGAAGTAGTGAAACCCCTTTCCCAGGTAGGTTCTCATAGAACAGTGCCAGAAATTCCTCTAGAGAAGATAGGAGATATGAGTGAAGGTGAAGAAGGAAACACCTATCTTCCCATTACCCATCAGGGGTACACAACCAAGGCAATTCTAGACTCAGGTGCAGGAGTTGCTATTGCTACCACTTCCCTATGGAAGCGTTGGGGCAAGCCAGCACTCAGGCCCACGAGGATGAAATTGCAGATGGCTGATGGCCACATAGAAAGACCCTTAGGCTTGCTGGAAGGAATAACTCTCACTACATGCGGTGTTGAGTTTGAGCATACTTTCGCCATATGGGATTTCAGCAAGAACCATGCCTATGAGATGATTTTGGGAAGACCATTTATGCGACAGTTGCAAGTGGTCTAGGATTGGGGAACCAATTCCTTGTATTTGCAACACTTAGGTGTTACGACCAAAGTCAATCTCAAGGATTACTCTCATAGAGATGTACCGCCTATTCAATGGAATCCCATCCATAGAGCCAAGGATGACACGGAGTCCGTGCGCTCCATAGGATCAGGATCCTCATGGATGCATGAAGACACTCACTTATGGATGTGTAAAGTAGCAGTAGAAGAAGAGAGGAGAGAAAAGGCCAGAGAGATAGGTGCAAAAGAAACCCATAGATCAATCCAAGACCCGGCCTACGCACCTGTAGTATTTCCTGATAAGAATTTGAACCTCATGGCTGGGCAGAAATTTTAGCAACAATGGATGTAGCCATCAATGAAGAACAATGGACACCCCACTATGACAAGGAAGGCTATGACATTTCAGTTTTCTCAATAGAGCCAATCATGGGAGATGCAGTTTTAGAAGAGTGCGAACCTAGCCCTGATACATTTGAGGATGCAAGTGACTCCGATCTAGAGTCAATCATTATGGACCCACCTTTTGCATCAGATGAAGAATACTTCTATGAAGTAGAAGCTCATCCCTAGAGACATGGAGAGCTTACAAATGATGTAAGATTAGCCACACAAGTGACCCCTAAGGATGAAGGAAAGAAAAGAAATGAAGATCTTACAAGTGATGTAAGATTAGCCACACAAGTGACCCCTAAGGATGAAGGAAAGAAAAGAAAGAAGAGAGAAGTCACAATAGAAGAGGAAGAATCCTTGTTTGAGGTCCCTGAAAACTTTAAAAAGTATGAGATACATGATAGAAGAGTCATGGTAAGAATGCCTAAACGCGAGGCACAATCAGGAGAGGCCTATGATAACAAAGAAACTACCAAGAAAATAGTGGTAGCCATGGAAGAAGGAGAAGAGAGGTGCACTTACATAGGATATGACCTGACGGAAGAAGAAGAGCGCGAAATGATAGCCTTGCTACGAGAATACAGAGATGTATTCGCTTGGAGTTACAAGGACTTGAAGGGTGTTGACCCAGACATATGCTCACACACAATTCCCATGACCTCAGACATGAAACCCTCTAAGCAAAAGCCATACACATATAATGATAATTATGCTGCTAAGATCAAAGAGGAGATAGATAGACTGGTAGAAGTTGGATTCATCTATGAAATTGAGCACACTAAGTGGGTATCCCCCATTGTAGTGGTGCCCAAGAAGAATGGAAAGCTACGAGTATGCATTAACTTGAAAAAGGTCAATGCAGCCACTATCCGAGATAATTATCCACTTCCTATCACGGAGCATCTACTAGAAAGGGTAGCAAGCAAGGAAGTGTACAGCTTCCTTGATGGATTTTCGGGCTACAATCAAGTAGCCATAGCTCCAGAAGATCAGCATAAGACAACTTTTGCCACAAAGTGGGGCATGTGTGTTTTTCGGGTAATGCCATTCGGGCTTACCAATGTTCCTGCAACCTTCCAGAGGCTGATGTGTCACATGTTTAAAGAGTTCTTGAGGAAGAATTTGGAGGTCTATGTTGATGATCTCTGTGCTCATTCCAACATTAGACAGACACATATACCTGAACTCAGGCAAATCTTTGACAAATGCAGAGAATATCAAGTCTGCTTGAACCCAGAAAAGTGTGTTTTCATGGTCAGGCAAGGCAAGATTTTAGGACACATAGTGTCAAAGAATGGCCTATCCACTGATGAAGAGAAAGTAAGAGCCATAGCCGAGTTACCTAGGCCAAAGAATGTCAAGGAAGTACAAGCTTTCATGGGGCATTGTGGCTATTACCGACGCTTTGTACACATGTACGCCATCATTGCCAAGCCTCTGTATGGACTTTTGACTAACTTTGAGTGGACCGATGAATGTGAAAACTCTTTCAACGAACTCAAAAGAAGACTATGTTCAGCACCAACCTTGACCACACCAGATCTTGACCACACCAGATTGGAATAAGCCATTTCATGTTCACGTGGATGCATCCAATTATGCTATTGGATGTGTACTCGCACAACCTACGGGCGAAGGTAATATGGATCTCCCAATTGCCTATGCTAGTAGACAATTGAATGCAGCTGAACGAAACTATACGACCACTGAGCAAGAAGGATTAGGCATGGTATACGCTGTTAAAAAGTTTAGACACTAGTTGCTTGCAAATAAGTTTAAACTTTTTACTGATCATCAAGCACTGTTGTACTTGGTAAACAAGCCATGCAATACAGGTAGATTAGTAAGATGGTTTCTCTTACTAATGGAATATGACTTTGAAGTTGTGGTGAGGAAAGGGAAGACTCACTTGAGAGCAAACCATCTCTCTAGGCTCACATCTGGAGAAGCCCCACAAGGAGTATCAGATGACCTTCCTGATGCTTACTTGTTTAATTTGGAAGTTGTACCTCAGTGGGCTAAGCCATTAGTGCCAGTACTTACATACGGGCCTAATCACCCAGTTATAAACACTCAAGATAGAGAGGTAGTAAAAGCACAGAAGTACCATATCATGGCAGGAAGTATGTACAAACAGACCGATCAAGGGATATTGGCTTGTTGTGTGTAAGAGGACGAGTACGCAAAATGGTTGCAATTAGCACATGTAGGTGCATTAGAGCAACACTACTCAAAGCAAAGAACTCTGCAGACACTTAGGAGATTCGGAGTGCATTGGCCTACTATGGAAGTTGATGTCCATAAGTTGTGCAAGAAATGCCCGATCTGCTGCACTAAACCACCCGTGGAACATGCCACCCTATATCAAGTGTCCATAGTGCCGGATTGGAGTGAACCACTAGTAGCCTTTCTGAGGATGAAAACATTCCCTCAAGATATGACATTGGCTAGACAAAGAAGTCTAGAACAAGAAGCCCTAGACTACTCACTCATTGGTGATAATCTATACAAGCGTGGTAAAGATGGTTACCTCAGACTATGTGTCCATGAGAGTGAATATCTCAAGATCTTGGAAACTGCCCACCAAGGTGTAGAGGACACTTTGGACCAGATCGGGTGATCAAGGCAATCCTATTTGCAGGACTTTGGTGGCCGACCCTTCACATGGATGCACATACCTATGTGATACGGTGTGACATTTGTCAACGAACTCAGTATCCTATACGCAAAGATGAGTAGCCTTTAAACCTATGATGGGTGGACGTGCATTCTCTAAGTGGGGAATAGACTTTGTAGGTCCTATTAATCCCCCAACCAAGGGTTCACATGCTGAATATATCATTGTGGCCACAGACTATTTAACCAAGTGGGTAGAAGTGAAAGCTACCACAAAGAACGATGCTCAAACGACAGCTAAGTTCTTATTCAAGAATGTATTGATGACATACGGGCTACCTATAGAGCTAGTCAGTGATAGGGGGACTCACTTCTTGAATGAAGTTATTGAAAATCTTCTCCAAGAATTCTTGGTAGTACATAAGAAGTCTGCCCCCTATCACCCACAAGCTAATGGCCACGCTGAGAGCACAAATAAGATCCTATGCAATGTGTTGACTAAATTGGTAAATAATAAACGCTCTGATTGGGACAAACAACTACACCATGCTGTTTGGGCATACCGAGTGGCCTATAAAACGGTACTCCAAGCCACACCCTTTCAGATGGTATTTGGCCAAAATGCGGTGCTACCTTTGGACTTCTTGATTTCCACATTGAGAATAGCACAGGAGCATGAGTGGACGGTTCATGAACTCTCTTCGAGAATTTTGGACCTCGAAGGATTAGGTGAAACAAGACTAAGAGCTGCAGCAGGAATATATGCAGCTAAGAAAAGGCAGAAGGCATACTTTGATGCCCATGTGAAGGATAAAAGATTGAAAGCAGGGGACCTAGTGTTAGTCTACACTTTGAAGCAACATCGGAGAAAACTAGAGAAGAGAGGCTATGGACCTATGATCATAAATAGGATCTCAACTAGTGGAGCAGTCCAATTTCCACACTCGAAGGCGACATTCTCCCTAGCTACATAAGCGGATGCAGAGTCAAGTTATATCAGGAACCTCTCACTGAGGAAATGCTCAATCGACTCAACACTGCCAAGAAACGTAAAGAAGAGGAAAAACGAGTTCGAGAAGAAGCACAGGTAGAAGCCTTGGAACGCATCCAAAAAATGAAGATGAGAAGACAAGGACGAGATCAGTCAAGGACATATGACTATGCGAACCTAGGATATCATATGGCTATGTGTGAAGTCTCAAATGTAAGCCCCCATAGAATAGTTGACCGACGTCCTTTTGTAACCTTGGAGATAGGACAAGGAAAGAGTGCAAGGACTGCACGGGCCTTGATTGATTCACGTGCAGCCACTAGTGCCGTTAAACTTTCTTACTCTCGAGAGTTGAAATTAAATGTCAATCCTATAGAAGCATATCTCATAGGATTGGGAGGTGTGGAAACCCCTTGCATGGGTGAGGTGGAGCTTCCCCTCCACATTCAAGATGTCTTAATGACAGTGAAAGTACTAGTGTGTCAAGATGAGGACCTCACTGAGCCACTGGTTTTGGGTCAAGACTGGATCTATGACCATGCATTCAACTTAAACCTAAGAAGTGGACTTCTTCAGGTTTGGGTCAATGAGAAACGCATTACAATTGAGTTGGAAAATGAAGCACTCAAGGAATTAGGCAAGGCACACACTCCTGGTCCTTCCAGGGGTACACATGAAGTTTACAATGCTATTCTTGTCCAAAACTATGTGATGCAGAGGGATGATTGTCTCAACAAAGAAGTTGAGGGTACAACGGAACTCCCTTCTTTTCCAAAAGCCACAGGGATGCAGCAACCAAAGGTGGAGCAACTGCAGAAGAAGTAGACGACTTGTGCTCAAGGCTCAAAGAAAATACGACATACGGTGTCTCAACCACCAAAACAAGTGTGGGTACGGAAGAACGAGCATCCTATTGCGGTCCAACCACAACAACTAGCTCAACTTCCTAATGGTGATCAACAACATGACACTAATAAGAAGTCCTCCAAAAATCCTTCTGTGAAAGTGAAATCTATCTGGGTACCCAAGAAGTCGATGAAGGCTAGCCCACAATCAAGACAAATTTGGGTACCTAAGGCTTGCTTGCGGGCTCAACTGGTCCCACACAAATTGCACCATGTACAACAGGGTTCACTCACTCAAAGAGCCGATGCCCACTCTCAGTCAATACACACAAACACATATTCACACATGAGCACGAGTGGAATCACTTGCAAATGGGCCCCTATAAAGCCTCATTTCCAAGCAGACACCCTCATAAAGCCCTCCAGAGTCTTCATGAAACCAAAACATAAAGTCATTCACTATGTTTGGTAGCCAAAAGCTTCTAATAAACCCCCAATCCCATTTGTACATTCCTCTCCACCTACTGACTGCATTTGTTCACTTAGCTCATAGGATCAACAACACACACAATCATCGAGCACTCACCGATCGACTAACTCATCATTCACCTCATGTTAATGTCGTAATGGGGACAAAAATTGTTCTACCTTGTCCTTTACAATGTTAACGCATGCTTCTATATTCTCACAGAACTAGCAAGCAAGTTGTAACATGGCAGAAACCGGAGGCACCAGCTCCTAGGCAGGGTCTAGTGCCTAGATAGTGGACATCGAAACCCTCCTTCTGGAACCACAACTCACCAAGAGACCTCAAGAACTTAGAGCTGTGCATGTGCTCCCTATTCAGGACTCGCCTCAGGGGCACACTTCTCAAGTGGGGAAGCATGCACATTGGTTCAGTGATGTCGCAGGGCCATTGGGAGACGACACCTACTTTTGGGAGGCAGAACTTGAGTTTAATGGCAAATGGGGATGATATCATTTCTTCACCTGCGAATTTGAGCAATATCAGAATGCAGAAGTGATGCGATCAGTCTGGACCAAAGCGGGCTTGGACGGCTATTTCAGGGGACATTTACCTAAGCCAGATTTCCTTTATTAGTACCATCACCCCTAGCAGGGCCAAGGGAGGCGATAGTACTTTTGTGCTACCTTCACTAATGCCAGGCCACGAACTCAAAAGATTCAAACTGACCCTCAACCTAGTACGAGAAGCATTGAAGATGCAAGGTATGCATATTCCCACTGAAAAAGAAACAATGATTTCAGGTAGGATGAAGCACAAGGATCTCAATAAATTGAAGGACATGGTAGCAATGACACCAACCATTGCTCTCCACCTACGAACAATTATGCACCACTTTTCTTTCCCCGGCCAAGAACGCTTCACAATGCCACCTAAAAAGATATGGTTCAGCTTGTACTTGGCAGAGACAGAGAATCTCACCATCAATCTGCCACACTAGATCATCGATCAAATCCATCTAGCCCATCAACGATGGAATAAGAAACAGAATAATGTGCTTCATGGGTGTTGTGCTTTGATAAAAATAATTTACAGGTGCTTAGTGTACGATGTGCCCATTCAAAGAGCACTAGTGTTTTGTTTTGGACTCCAAGTTGTCCTCTCCAATCATGAAGTAACAATGAATCAACAAATCATCTTTATTTTGTCAATCCTAGGAATATCCACAAGACCACAGCCCCTTCAAGATAATAGATTCAAAGAAATAAGAGATTGATGGCTGGATTGCTGAGAGAAATTGAAGATGAAGAGAAAATCTTGAGATTACCATAACTAAGGCAAATCTCCATCATTTTCTATGTTCTTTATGTCAAAACCATGCCATTTCATTAGCAGAATACAAATATGAACTCAAAACTGAAAAATATCACCTGTATCACCAAGACGAGACAATCGCGATTCTGTACCAACAGACGATTTTCACAATTTTGGAACTTCCTGCAGTCCTTTCCACTCATTTACAGCAATAGGTCTCTCCCTTCATACAACTTACTCAGTAATACACAATTAAGACTCACAAATCTCCATGATTAAGCAAGAGACAAGCTCACACATCAAAAGAAATACACACAACAAGAGAAAACACGATTTTGCAGAAACTCTTTCCTCTCTATTGATAGCTTGAGCAAATGGCTAACCAACCTCTCCAAAATAGAGAAAATTGACTTATATACATTTTCAAGTGTCCCTTTTCACACTTGAAATTAGGTCTTTTTCTCTAATTTTCTAAAGAAATGCTATCTAAGAGTTTCTAAAAATTCTACAAAAATTACATGAGATTCTCAACCACATAAGGAAGACTCTTCCTTATTTTTACAATCATTTCATAAATATTTTACAATTTTTTTGACTTTTTACTAATTTTTCCATCAAAAATGCTCCTTCAAAATTACTCCTTCCAACATCCTTCCCCTCCTAAACCTTTCGGCTCCTGACGAAAGATTTTCTTTATGTGAGCTCAGCTTTATTTCTTCTTCCTTTGATACACTTGTGACACCAAGTCATGGCTCTTCCTTTCTGTGACATTCAAATTATTGACCATTTCGAATAAAGCTTTCCTCCATTGCACTGCAGCTTCAGGCTTATCTATGACATCCTTCTTTAAATATTCGGTGTAAGCAACTTCATAGGCAGTAAGTCTTGCTTTTGTAACAACTGATAGGTTTCCAAAAATCTCTGATTCCCTCTCAAAAAATCCATAATCAAAAGCATCCTCAAAAATCTGTAAGTAATGGCTACCCAAAAATATAATTCTGCTGTAGTAGGCCATTAAGCAGATCCTGTCTGGTGTCTCACTCAAATCAAACAAAAGAGCATCAGTTGGTGAATTAAAGCCTATGTAGTTCAAAATTCTGATATCTGTATCAGTGTAGGTCTCGATACAGGCTAGAATCAATCTCATTATTCTGACAAGTAATATACAGGCTGGATCATTAACATCTTTATATGTTATTAAAACTGACTCAGCAGTATTCACCATGTAGTTTTTTGTAGGCCAAGTGCCTGCCTTTGGACCTGCTATTTTTGGAAAATTCAGCCATTTTGCTGAAATCTGTCCTGTTTTCCTCCTTTCCCAAAAAACAGTCCATTCTCTTCTTCTGGCAACTGGACAGTAGGTTGGGTTGATCTTTAAATTCAAAGGTGCCTCTTTCCAGATTTTCCTGCATTCCTTATTGGCATCCAACCACTTATTCCTCCATTTAGGATTTGCTCTTTCAAATAACTCCTTCGTGACATTAATATCTTCTTCATACTCAAGGTATTTGTTCGGAGATAGCCCTACTCTGGCTAACTGATAATTCTTTATACTCTCCAAAATCATACAGAAAGGTATTCCCAATCCATCTGCAGCCCAATGATGCTGATCTGGATTAATGCCTTTATTCAGAGCAAACTTAACTATTTGATCTTCATACTCATCATGCATTTTTCTGATAAATTCCATTCTTGACTCTCTATTGGTCAATAACTTCTGTACAAAATCTTCAGAATATTCTTCCTCTGTTTCTTTGGTTGCTGACTCCTTGTTCTCTTGTTCCCTGTCAAAATCCCCTGTTTCATATTCCCTGTTGTCTGTATCTTCTGCTTGTACTTGATCTTGAATTTCTTCTGGAACTTTTGATTTCTCCAACTGTTTCTGTAGTTCTTCTATAGTCATCATTGAACTTTTGTTCTGAGCTGCCCATAACTCCTTTTCCTTCCTCCACTCATTTCTTTCTTCATCCATCTTTGCTTGCCATTCACTTCTTTCCTTCTCTACCTCCAAATGTAATTGATGATATCCTCTCATTGATGTGGCAGCATGAGTGTTTGCCTGTTTCTCCATTTCTTTGGCCTCTTTTAATTCTGTTTGAAGTCTTTGAATTTGTTTATGCAGCTCTTCCTTTTCTTCCTCTGTTAATTGAACAGATTTGCTTTCACCTTGTAGTTGACCTTCTTCTAACAACACTTTATTAATCTCTTCATGTGCTCTAGTCAGAATTTGATAAGATGTTTGTAAAGTTCTGTATCTTCCTCCAATGGTTTTTAATTCCATATCCATTTTGGCATTCTGTTCTGATAATTTTACACTCTTTTCTTCCAAATATTGGATCCTGTTCTGCTTCTGAACCTCAGCTTCTTCCAAAGCAATGATTCTATTGAGATATTCTTCATTCCTTTCCTTTAGCAACCTTAATTGCTCTGTCATCTGCTCTTTTTCTTTCTTGTGTTCTTTGATAATTAAACTGCCTTTTTCAAATTCTGATTCAGCCACCATTCCTGATATGATCATATTCCTGCTAGATGGTCTGAATTGTTCAATGTTGCTCATAATCATTTGACAAGCTGATCTTATATTTTTGGGTATTCTTTCCAACCCTACTTCTATTTCTGTCTGTCTAACTTCAATTTGCTTATCTTCTTTATTCTCATCATCTTCTTCTGCTTCTGTTTCATCTTCTATGTCCTGCATGTCTTGTTCTTCATTACTGTGATCATATTTCTCTGTATCCTGATTGTTATCATCCTCTTCATAAATTAGTGCTCTGTCATTTGCACTCTTTTGCTCTGAGAAATCTGAAACTTTCTTCTCTTCTAATGGCTTCTTTTCTTCCACTACTTGTTGCTTCTCTGTGAAGAGCTGGTCTCCCTTAATTAGTATCTCCTTCTCTTGTGTTAGGGTTTCCTGACTTTTCTGGACTTCAACTGATTCAATTTCTTTTGTACCAGCAACCTGGTCATTACTTTTCTCTTTTATGCATTCCTGATCTTGCTCCTCCATATCCATAAAATCTGCTTCCACTTCCTGTTCTTGATCATTCTTAGATGTAAATTCCTCATTGCTTTTTATATCCTGCAACACATCTTTTATACTTTGAACAATTCCTTCCTCTATTACTTGTCCAAAGACCTCCTGAGCATTCTTTTCTGATTCTAACTCCTTACTTTCCTGTTCTTTGAATGCATCCTTCTGCTGATTATTTGAGCTAAGTACACTGCCGAATACTTTCTTTGCTAGTTCCTCCAAACTTGCAGTCAATCTGGCATTTAAATTGAACTGTGTCTGTGATGGGTTGGTCCATATTGAAGTTTTGTCAACATTCATTATTCCAGAATTATCTTCATTTCTCTTCTGGTCTTCCTCTTCTGTCATCCTTGCCTTTCCTTTTAACTGCCTCCTTTTTTCTTCAGCACTCACCTGTGGAACTATTTCCTCCTGTGTCTGCTTCTCTTGAGGTTTCTTACTTGAATCCTCAGGTGTCTTCACATTTTCCACAGCCTGTACAGCTATATTGGGAGTGTTGGGTATTGACAGATTTAAACTTTTTAGCAGAAAACTCTCAATGTCGCTGTCTGAATCAGATGAGAATCGTGAAGATCCTCCCACTTCTTGTTCTATAGGCTTTGACACTTCCATCTCTGAGGTTAGCTTTTGTGTTTCTTTGGTAATTACCTGTCTCATTTCTTTTATCACAGGTTCATCTGCCATCTTTCCTTTCCCTTTCTTTATCATCTTCTTCTTTTGAACAGGTTTCCTTGGCATCTTCTTTTTCACTATCACTGTAGTTCTGGCCTCTGGAGGTCCTTGCAACTCCTTGAAGTATGCCAGCAATTCTACCTCCTTCTTTACAAATATCTCTTCAGTTTCTGCTGCCATCATTTCTTCATGCAATGCTTCATAATGTTCCACCTCTTCTTGGATCCAATCGATAGCTTTACATGAAAAATCTTCCAACATTTTTTGATATTGTGCCTCGTATATGGCTCTTTTGCTGTTTCCTTGAGTGAGATAAGTGTAAAGTTGTTCTTTGCTTGTCTGTGGAGGATGAGGTTCACTGGAGGATTGCACCTTTTTCTGTGCTGCCACCTGTTCCTCTCTTGTTTCTTCCACCTGTTCTAACTCTACTTTTCTGGGGTCCAACTTCCTTTTCTTTACTGGAATCACTTCCTCAGATATTACTTTTCTCTTCATTCCTGTTCCCCTCATGCGAGTTTGTCCTTCTGATTCTCTTCCAAGTGCCTTCTTTGGGGGACTTTTGATTCCTGACATCAAATTTCTGAAGTACTGAGCCTCAGGAGCTAGCTTTAACTGTTCTTCCATACCTAGAACATGATAAATGATTTTTGTCAAAAACTGGGCTCCATTCATGAATTTCTTCTGCTCCCAGTGCTTTGCTGCTTCCTTCAGCTGTTCATGGATGTAAGGTGAGACATCCATCACCCCAAATGGCTTGGTTCTATCTTTGTTGTTGAACATCAGCAGAGTTACTGATTTGTGAGGCATGGTGTACCTTGGTAATTTAGGAAAACAAAAGAACTGCAAGAACATTCTTATAGCATATTCTTCATTTTCTTTTCCCTTGAAGTCGGTGAACTTTACATATCCCGTGTAAGTCTCCTTATTTTTCTTGACAAAACTTTGGTCCAGTTTAGTGCCCATGGGATAGAACTGTAAGGCGGCTCTGATATGTTCTGCTTTGATGACTATCCCTGCCTCCTGATTGTCTTTATTCTTCACTTTACATCTGAAGTAGGCATCATTGCCTTTTCCCACTTCCTCTAAGCTTCCCATCACTTGTGCTACTCTTTCAAAGTCAATAAAGAAAATTGGTTCTTCTAAGAGCTTGTGCAATCCCACAGCTTTCCATCTTTTGAGGTTGACAGAAGTTTTTTGGAACCTGTAGAATTCTTGGCACAACATGGTGTACTTATATCCTCCCACTGCAACTGTGAAGATATGTTGTCCTATCACTCCCAGAATTTCTTTAAGTTCTTTTGCTATTTTTTCAGCTTCTGGGATTTCTTGGTCTTCATCGGATTCTAAGTCCACCTGTTCTTCAGTTGCATCACTGTCCAAAAACCAGTGTCCTCTGGACAAAGTCACTGAATCAGCTTTGAAGTCGTGGATTGCCAACTCTTTTGTATTCACCATCCTGTATTTATATATAACAGAAAAGAAAATACTCCACCCACATAAGTCACAAGATTTCATAAGAAAATACTATGTTATTCTGGAATGTTACTGGCATATATAAAAAATAAGAAAGACAAGTTCCCAGTAATTTTTGCTTTTTTTTTTTTTTCCAAGAGACTCAATTTTAAGTGAGCAACACAGGTGTAGCAAGACATCTATTGTGCTCTCTCCAATTGTCACTTCCTTGCTCAAAAAACAATTCCTGAATTGGAAGGATGATGCTAGAAAAGATGATTAATGAAGAAACTTGAAAAAGTAATGGTAAAAAAGAAAAATGATCACAAAAAATTAAAAATCCATAAGACAAAACAACTTTTTTTCCATAATAAATTACTCTTTCCCTCCCTATATCTTGCTTTGTGTTCTTTTATTTTTAGAAAAAAAAAATCAAGAAAATAAAATATATTTTTCTGGTTTTTTCTTCTCTCTTTTTTTTTTTTTTTTTTTTTTTTTTTTTTTTTTTTAACTGCCTTCTTTCCCTTCCCCTCCTAATTTTCTTCTAAGGGGAAAGAAGGAAATATTTTTTTGTCTTTTCCAATATTCCAAGAATAGGTCCATTGTGGATTATCTCTCTTCCCTTGACCTAATTCTGATTTTTTTACCCAGTAATATTTTACTCCATCTGTCCTTCTGTTATGGAAATATCCATGCTCTGTGGATGAACATTTTTTGACATTTTTTGGCTTCCATATCCATTTTGTTTTAATTTCCTGTTTTGGTGAGCCATAACTGTGCATGACCTGTTTCCATATTCTTTTTGTTCTGTTTTGTTGATATTGCAACTTTGGCAATAATAGTCTTCTCTGTATTGTCTCCTCATCAACCTTTACTTCTTCAGTCTTTTGCTGATCTTGAGTGTATGAAGCTTGATCACTTTGTATTGTCAAAATGTTCCTGTCCTCCATTGAGAAAGCAAATCCTTCGAGATGTGGTTCATGAACATCCATATGATCTACCTGCTCTTCATTACTCATAAAGAACATTAAAAACTTTTTGTCTTTGATGGTCAAATTAAGCTTCATTTTTTCAAAATTTAAGGTGACTTTACCTTGTTTGAGCCATGGTTGCCCTAAAATCAGCTTTTCAGTCATTAAATGGTCTGGCCACTCTTCACAATCTATCTTCATGTATTCATTATTAAATTTAACTTTAACAGAAAGTGAAGATATGCTTTGAATTCTTTTCCCTCCTAGGGTTTTGATCAAAATTCTTCTTTCAGCTCTCTTAAGATTAAACTTATTGATCAAGGCTGAGCTAATTAGATTCACTTGAGCTCCTGAATCTATCAAAACCCTTATGTTTTCATTCTGGTAATTCATCATAATCAAAGGCAAATGCTCTTTTTGTTTTAGAGTGTTTTCACATAAGCACACTTGTTTCAATTTCCTAATTCTCTCTTTGGCTTCCAGTTGAGCCTCCTTTCTAACACTTTCTTCCTCTTTTTTCCTATTTTGAGCCTTTTGCAATCTTCTCCATTCCTCAGTAGTTAATGGACACTCATACCTCTTCACTCTACATCCACTTATGAAATTTGGCATGATTTCCCCATCAATAGTGGCTAACTGAATAGCTCCACTTTTGCTTATCTGATGTATGATATATGGCCCATGACCTTTTTTCTGAAACTTTTTCTGATGTTCTTTGATTGTGTAAGCTAAGACCAGGTCTCCTTCTTGTAGATCTTTGTCTTTTATGTGAACATCATGATAAGCTTTTTGTCTTTTCTTGTTTGTGTATATACTCATCACTGCTTGGAGTCTCGATGCTCCCAGTTTTTCTAAGTCTATGACTCTCTCAGATAATTCATGTCCTGTCCAATTGTATTGGCTACCCACCTTTAGTGTTGGAATAAGAAATTCCATGGGTAAAACCGCATTCTGGCCATACACCAAATTGAATGGTGTGGTCCCTAAAGCTGTTTTGTATGCCACTCTATAAGCCCAAAGAACATGATTCAGTTGATAATCCCAGTCATTTCTATTTGTGTTGACTAATTTGGTCAATACATTGCAAAGTACTTTATTAGTACTTTCTGCTAACCCATTGGCTTGTGGGTGATATGGGGCTGACTTATTGTGACTAATCATGAAATAATTAGTCATGTTTTCTATGATCTGATTCAGAAAATGAGTCCCCCTATCACTTACCAATTCAATTGGTAGTCCAAACCTAGTGATAATGTTTTCATACAAAAATCTAGCAGTGGTGTGAGCATCATTTCTTTTAGTAGCTTTGGCCTCAGCCCATTTTGTCAAATAATCTGTAGCTACTAGTATGTATTCTGCATGAGATTGTCTGGCTGGAGGATGTATTGGTCCAATAAAGTCCAATCCCCATTTACTAAAAGCTCTGGCTGAAATTAAAGGAATTAATGGCATGTTATCTCTTTTGTTTGGTTGGCTTACCCTTTGACAGACATCACATCTTTTCACATAAGTTCTAGCATCAGGAAATAGGGTTGGCCACCAAAAGCCAGAATATAAGATGAGTTTGGCTGTTCTATCACTTGAGAAATTTCCTCCAGCTACTCCTGAGTGTGCCATTTCCAACATCTCTAAATACCTTTCTTCTGGAACACAGATTCTCAGATATCCATCCATTCCTCTCTTGTATAATTGCTCTCCTATGAGTTGATATTCCTCTGAGATTACTTGTAGATTTCTTGAATCAGCACCAGCTATTACTTGTTCCCCTTTCTCTTTTCTCTTCAACTTCTCAACAATATTTTCACTCCATTCAGGGTTTTTCTGAAACCAATATAGAGTTATTAATTCTGCTTCCTGCCATGTTTGACATTTTTGACAATTATCAATATATCTCTCCACATCTTGAATCTTATTTGGCCAATGTACTCCCATCCTATTAAGGTTACTAAGAGTAACAATTGTAGAAGCATGAGTACATGGATTCCAGCAATGAGCTTTTCTTACATATTCATGTTGCTCTTCTTCTGGAGTACAATATTCCAGTATACCGGACTGATTGAGGTGATACAAATGTCCAGCTAACAACATGAAATTCCTGCTTTGTAACACCAGATGTGTATTATTTGCTAATGACCTACAAGGTCCCATGGTTAGCAAGGGAATTAATGACATCGACCATTCAGGAACACTTTCCACCTTGAATAAATATGTATCTGGCAAATCATCATCTATAGGTGAACTGGGTTCTTTTGACTGAATTCTTGATAAATGATCTGCTCTCAAGTGTGTTTTTCCTTGTCTAACCACCACCTCAAACTCAAATTCCATTAGTAAAAGAAACCATCTTACTATTCTTCCTGTATGACATGGTTTATTTACTAAATAAAGTAGAGCTTGGTGATCCACAAAGAATTTAAACTTGTTGGCCAATAGATAATGTCTGTATTTTTTGACAGCAAAAATCATTCCCAACCCTTCTCTCTCAGTAGTTGTGTAATTTTTTTCTGCAATGTTTAATTGTCTACTTGCATATGCTACTGGAAAATCTAATTTGCTTCCTTCTATAGGTTGTGCTAACACACATCCCAGAGCATAATTTGAAGCATCAACATGTACATGAAAGATTTTATCCCACTGAGGTGTTTTCAAGATTGGTGCTGTCACCAAACAAGTTTTTAATGTTTCAAATGCTTGGTCACATTCTTCAGTCCACTCAAACTTTGTGATGAGGGCATATAAGGGCTTGGCTATATCAGCAAATTTGTATACAAATTTTCTGTAGTACCCACAATGTCCCATAAAAGTTTGGAGTTCCTTCACATTTGTTGGTCTAGGAAGCTCTATTATGGCTTTTATTTTCTTCTCATCAGTAGAAATTCCATTTTTTGACACTATGTGACCCAACATTCTTCCTTGTCTGACATAGAATACACACTTTTCTGGATTTAGGCATACTCTATATGTCCTGCATTTCCTGAATATTCTTTCTAAATCTTGTAAATGATCTTGTCTTTTTAAAGAAAAAGTGCATAAGTCATCTACATAGATTTCCATCACATTTCTCAGGAATTCTTTGAAAATATGACACATCAACCTTTGAAAAGTTGCTGGGGCATTGGTCAATCCAAAGGGCATAACCCTAAAAGCATAAACCCCCCATTCTGTAAAAAAGGCAGTCTTATGTTGGTCCTCTAAAGCTATTGGTACTTGATTGTATCCAGAGAAGCCATCTAGAAAACTATAGACTTCCTTTCCTGCAACTCTCTCAAGAAGATGATCTGTTATTGGCAGTGGATAACTATCCCTTATAGTTGCTGCATTTACCTTCTTCAAGTTAATGCATACCCTAAGTTTCCCATTCTTTTTTGGCACCACAACTATAGGCGATATCCATTCAGTGTACTCTATTTCATAAATGAAATTAGCAGCCAACAACTTGTCAATTTCTTCCTTTATTTTGGCAGAGTATTTGTCATTAAATGTATAATGTCTCTGCTTGCTTGGTTTTGCATCAGGTGTCATAGGAATCTTATGCTCACAAATTTTTGGATCAATTCCTTTCAAATCTTTATAACTGTAAGCAAATACATCCCTATAGTTCTTTGCTAGGTTCCTTAATGCTTCTTCTTCTTGTGATGTCATGTCATCAGCTATTACTATTTGTCTCTCTTCTCCTTCTTCCTGTGTAATTACAATTTTCTTTGTTTGTTCTTCATTATCATATGCTTCCCCTTTCTTCTTCTCTCTTTTTGGTTTCATTCTCAGAAGTAGTCTGTCTTCTACTTCATAAGTTTTAAAGTTTGCTGGTACATCAAAGTATTGATCTCTGTTTATCTCTTTCTCTTTCTTTTCCTTTTCCTGGTCTCTTTCTATTTCTTTGTGTTTATGTTCCTTGTATTTGCCTGAGATTTTATCTTTGATTGCATCCTCAGCTTTTACTGTTTCCAAATATTGTGATTTTCCTTCTGTTAATATCATTTCTTGATTTTGATCCTCTTCTCTTTGTGATACTCCTATCATGTGTATGCCAATGTGGAAGATGTCAAATCCTTCCTCATTTTGGAATTCCACTCCCACATATTCCTCACTGGCCAAATCCATGGTGGCTAAGATTTGATTCCATCCATAAGGCTCAAATTCTTCATCTTTGAACTGTTGAGGCACATAATTTTCATCTTGTATTTCTCTTTCTTCCACACAATCTTCTCTTCTTAACTTCCTTTTCCTATTTGTGATATTTCTTAATATGTTACACTTCCAAACTGCTGATTCACCTTCTTCCTGATCCTCCCTCTCTGATTCTTCACTTTCTGGTTGATTTTGATGTATTTTATACCATTCTCTAGGAGATATGTCACAATAGTGGCCATTTCTTAAGTTTACTCTTGTTATTCTCCCCTGGTTCTGAAGATATAAACAATCATTACCCCAATCTTGTACAATTTGCATTTGTCTCATGAAGGGTCTTCCTAGGATAATTTCATAAGATGTGGATTGTGGAAATTCTACTATAGCAAAAGTATGCTCTATTTCTATGCCACATATGTCCACAATCACTTTTTCCCAAATTCCTAGGGGCTTTTCTATATGTCCATCTGCAAGTTGTAATCTCATTTTAGTAGGTAGTAATTCCTTTCTTCCCCATTTCTCCCAGGTTTGTTTAGTCATTATAGCCACTCCTGATCCACTATCCAAAATGGCTTTTGCTGAATGTTTTTCATATTGTAATTTTAAGGTTGAATTCCCTTCTTCTCCTTCACAATATCCTCCTATTTTGTCAATAGGAATATACCATAGTTCCTCTAATTCTTGTGTTGGTGAATGAAGGTTTCCAGATATTGTTTCTTCCTGGTTCATCTTGTTTTGTAGGTGAGGATTTTGTTTCAACAAATTTTCCCATGTTGTATGACATGTAATACTACAATGTTCACCTAAACTCATTTGGAATGTTATGTGTGGATTGCCTTCTTTATCATCTTCCTTGGTTTTTGTTTTCTCATGCTGATCAAATGTTCTCCGAGAGCTGTCTTCTTCCCCTAACCTGAGTTGTGTTTCCTGAATAATTTGTTTGCATTTTAGCATCCTTTCATGCTCTAAATCTGGTATGGGATAAGCCATTGCATGATCTGCAGGGCTTGGTCCCTCTTGAATCCTTCCTTTATAGGCTTTGATTAGGGTTTCTAGGCTCTGAGAATTTCCTACTTCAGACAGATTCTGGGTCTTTTGATGAGAAGTATGTTTTGAATTTGTTTGTTCCTGACTGTCTTCTTCCAAATTTTTGCCCACTTTCCTTTTCTTTTCCCATTTCCCTCTTTGTCTATTCTTCTTTCCTTTTGATGTGGAACCTTCATTTTGTTCTTTAATTGCTCCTTGTTGTTTGGCTTGTGCCCTTGTTATAACATTAAGTTCAATTTGATCATTGTCACTCAATTCCTCTTGTTCCATAATTTTGACTGTTTTTAAAGGTATGTTATTAGGTGTGTTCTGTTGTTTTTGGGGATTTTTTGGACAGTCCTTGATCAGATGTTCTCTACCACAATCCTTACAATATGCTCCCTCTATCCTGAATGTTGGAGGTTGTGGACAATCTCTAATGAAATGCTCTCCCCCACACCTATAACATGTTATCTTTGGTCCCCCTTTGAATTGAGGTTTTTGATTGGACATGTAGTTGTTAGTAATGTACATGAATGTTGCTGTGTCCATTTCAATTTTTCCATTTCCCAGATCTAGGGCTTTAAGCTCAGGTTCCCTTATTTCATAATCTTCCCATTCTTCCTGATGTCCCTCACTCCATTGATACTCTTCCTTATAAGGTGATCTGAATCTTGAATTTCCTTCATCAATGGGTGTATATTTGACTGGTACCACATTGGTTGGAATGGGAGGTTGTTGTCCCAATACTGGTCTTGGTTGCTCAGTATAACCTGATTCCCTTTGAGCCATATAGTCTCTTTCCTTGACAGGTTGTTTGTTATAGAAGCAATCCTCCCTGGTATGGTTTGTCCATTTTCTCTCTAGTGTACAATACTTGAGTGTCTTCCTATCTTGTAAGTGTTGTGGTTTCTGATAAGGGCATTGTTGCGCCAGATGATTTTCTCCACAAATATAACATTTCTTGTTTGTGTTCATCCTAGAGTTTATCAGATTAGTTTTGGTGCTTACCTCTAGGGCTTTAGCAATAGCCTGAGCCAACTCTTCTGCTGGAGGAATTTTGTCTTCATAAGATCTGGGTTGATCAAATGCTAACAAATCTTGACCTCTGTTGTCCTCCAAATCTATTGCTTCCTTAACACAGGCTGCTAAATCAGGACATCTCCTATAGTACACTAGGGTCCTTAATTGGGCACTTCTCAATCCCTCAATGAATAAGGATACTTGTTTTGCCATGGAAGGTACTTCCTCTCTTGGGCATCTATCAATGTACTGCTTAAACCTTCTGGCTGCTTCCCTAACATTTTCCTCCTTTTGTTGTTTGAAGCTGTGTATCAATGTGGCTGTACTATGTTTGATTCCAGTCTTAGAGAATTCTCCAATGAAAGCTTCTAAGAAAGATTCAATGTCTAGGTACATTTCTTTTCTCAAAGGAATGAACCATGACAAGGCTGGCCCTGTTAGGGTTAGACCAAATGCTTCAAATTGTACCTTGTAATCTTCTACTTCCTCTGCTCTAATTAGTTGTCTAAATTCTGCAGCATGAGCATGAGGATCTGAATACCCTTCATATTGGTTTTTCATACATTTGGCTACTTGATATGGTCTAAGCATCCTACCCTGAGGTTGCCAATGAGTTCTTCTTCTGAGTGGGAAGTCATTGTTTCCTTCTGGTTCTCTGTCAAAGGGATTTGGTGAAGTATGTGTCCTTCTCCCATAATTTTGCTCATTATTAGTGTAGTTTTCATTTGGTCTAGGTATGTCTGGTTGTCCCATGTTATGTTCCCAAGGTCCTTTGTCAGCACATTGCCCTAGATCATTTGAATTTTCTGGGTCTTGAGAGAAGATGTATACACATCCTTGCCTGTCTTCATATCTTCCATCTTTGAATTGGGCTACTGGGGTTATATTCAGGGGGATTTCTGAATTTCTCAGTCTAATTAGGAATTTATGCATTCCATCTTGGTATACATAGGTTCCAAACCTATTTGTATACATGTATTTAAGGATGTTTCTAAAATCCCCAGTTTCTATTGACTCATTTGTTTCATTTAGGTTTTCCATGTTATTTTCTTGGCTTGAACTTCTTTCTGATCTTTTATTACTTCCTGGCTCTTTTTCCTTCCTTGTTAGGTCTTGTTTAGGAATTGAATTTATTTTATTTCCAGATCTTAGTATCATTCAACTATTCTTGACCAATTTCCAATACTCAAAGGAGTGTTTGTCACAGTTTTCTAACCAATGTATTGGTTTTCCACAATTTTCTGTCCAAAATTGTGTGTGTTTTAATTTTCTTCCTATGTTTTGTGTTTTTCACGACTTTCTAAATGAAATTAGGGTTTTTCACGATTTTCTACTGCCAGTAGTGTTTTTCCACAATTTTCAGATGAAAATCGTGTTTTTCACGATTTTATCATGCAATTAGACTTTTTCACGATTTTCTGTTGGATTTAGGTTTTTTTCACGATTTTGTGCCTACCTGTGAGTTTTCCACGATTTTCTGTTGAAAATTGTGTTTTTCATAATTTTCTACCTACTTGTGAGTTTTTCACGATTTTCTGTTGAAAATCGTGTTTTTCACGATTTTCTACCTACTTGTGAGTTTTTCACGATTTTCTGTTGAAAATCGTGTTTTTCACGATTTTCTACCTACTTGTGAGTTTTTCACGATTTTCTGTTGAAAATCGTGTTTTTCACGATTTTGTGTCAAAATCGTGTTTTTTGCGATTTTGTGTCAAAATCGTGTTTTTTGCGATTCTGTTCACAGAATCGTGATTTTTTGCGATTTTGTGTCAAAATCGTGTTTTTTGCGATTCTGTTCACAGAATCGTGATTTTTTGCGATTTTGTGTCAAAATCGTGTTTTTTGCGATTTTGTTCACAGAATCGTGATTTTTTACGATTTTGTGTCAAAATCGTGTTTTTTGCGATTTTGTTCACAGAATCGTGTTTTTTCACGATTTTGTGTCAAAATCGTGTTTTTCACGATCTTGTTCACAGAATCGTGTTTTTCACGATTTTGTGTCAAAATCGTGTTTTTTCACGATTTTGTGTCAAAATCGTGTTTTTCACGATCTTGTTCACAGAATCGTGTTTTTTCACGATTTTGTGTCAAAATCGTGTTTTTTGCGATTTTGTTCACAGAATCGTGTTTTTTCACGATTTTGTGTCAAAATCGTGTTTTTCACGATCTTGTTCACAGAATCGTGTTTTTCACGATTTTGTGTCAAAATCGTGTTTTTTCACGATTTTGTGTCAAAATCGTGTTTTTCACGATCTTGTTCACAGAATCGTGTTTTTTCACGATTTTGTGTCAAAATCGTGTTTTTTGCGATTTTGTGTCAAAATCGTGTTTTTTGCGATTTTGTTCCCAGACAATCGTGATTGCTCACAGATTGTAAAAACACGATTTTCTTATGAAAATCGCGTTCTGGGAATCGCGATTTTGTTGGCACTTTTTCACAGAATCGCGATTTTGAGTAAAACTCAGAATCGCGATTTTGTCCAATTTTTGGCAGAATTTCAACTTATGATTTTTTTCAATATTTTTTCACTTATAGAATCGCTTTATCAAAATTTTAACATGCAATGAAGAAATTTTTTGAAAAACATTTTTTCTTACTGAAAACCAATAAAAACAGGAAATCGCGATTTCGTGATTTTACTATTTTCCTACTTTTTTGTGTTATTTTATCACTTTAATGCAAAAAAATATGTATTCAAAATGCTACTAGACTTTTTACCTTGCTTGCCAAGTTGCAAATATCTTCAAAGCTTGCTTGTAGCAGGAAATCGCGATTTTGTTCGCCTCTGCACTCTCTCTCTCTCCCTCTCTCTCACTCAAATGAATTTTTCTTTGAATTTCAGATTTTTATAGTGTTCAGAAAATCGCGATTTTGTGTGATTTTTACTTTCCCACACTCTTTCACTTGTTTAACTTCACTTACTCAATCCTAATGACTCCTTCTACACTTTCTTGTGTCGAATACCCAAATATACCACATTTCCCAAGAAAACTTTCTTTACAGAAAATCGCGATTTTGTGTAGAGAATCGTGTTTTTTCTGTAGATCTTTTCTTGTGCAAATTTTGAGTATTCTATGTCCTTGCCTTCTCTCAATATTCTTCACACTTCATTTCATGAGTCACCTGAAAAGTTATTTCAAAACAACACTTTTTACAGAAAATCGCGATTCTGTTCAGAGAATCGTGTTTTCTAATTTTCTGGTTTTTTTTGATAATTTTTTTGTTTTTTAAGCTTTCTTTCCCTTTGTTTTGCTTCAATTTCTTCTTTTCTTTGTAATTGACTTTACTCCTGAATTTTTTGCACCAAAATCACAATCTCCCTCAGAAAGTCACGACTTTGTGCAGAAAATCGTGTTTTTCTCTGTTTTTGAATTTATGCCACTTTGAGTAGTTTTTTCTTCTTGATTACCTTCAAAACCCTTCAACAACTTCAATTCAACCTTCACTTATAATGATATTTCAAAATCAATTACTTTTTTCAGAAAGTCGCGATTCTGTGCAGAGAATCGTGTTTTTCAGTTTTCTGGTTTTTTGATCATTTTTTGCTTTCTTTTCCAGTTTTTCACAATCACTCCTATCCACCACACCTCACTTCAACTTCTTATCAAGAAAAGAAATTTGTTTGATTGTTTTTGATGAGTTTTGTGAATTTGTTTGGTATTTTTGCCCTAAAAATAAAGGTGAACACTTTACTTAGGGTTTCTGGTTTTGGAAATCAACTGATCCTATGGTTCTTGATTGGTTATGAGTTTCTATGTCCTTAGCTATCACTAAAGTACCAAAGAAAGGTTCTCCAATGAAAAAGTGTTATGAAAGGCAATCAATTTTTGTAAAGATAAACTCAATCATATGATTTTTTCAAAATGCAGCACAACTCAAGATTTAATGCTCAGACTTGGTCAACAACTGAATCCCTCATTCTTACATCTAGCTACTTTAACTGTCCTTTCCTTAATATCACCATGTTATCTTCCCAAGATCACCCATGGTGTCTAGTACTTGGGCAAAAAGAAATCTAGAAATGCAAGAATAGATTCAAGTTACCTCCATCTTCAGCTTCTTGGCTCAAATCCTCCACACACCTGCACTTTTACTTTACCAAAATGATGAGCAACTATCAATCTACAAAAATTTTAGCACTTCCACTTCTACAAGACATCCATTGCTTTCTTCTTCCCTAAAGACAAACAATGATATCTACCTATTTATGTGCACTTTTCCTTATTGATGAGCTTTACCTTGTTTACCATCATCAACTGAAGATCCAGCAAAGGTTCAACTTCAAAGAAGTTCTTGGAATGTTCCCCGGCAACGGCGCCAAAAAATGTTTTGTTTTGGACTCCAAGTTGTCCTCTCCAATCATGAAGTAACAATGAATCAACAAATCATCTTTATTTTGTCAATCCTAGGAATATCCACAAGACCACAGCCCCTTCAAGATAATAGATTCAAAGAAATAAGAGATTGATGGCTGGATTGCTGAGAGAAATTGAAGATGAAGAGAAAATCTTGAGATTACCATAACTAAGGCAAATCTCCATCATTTTCTATGTTCTTTATGTCAAAACCATGCCATTTCATTAGCAGAATACAAATATGAACTCAAAACTGAAAAATATCACCTGTATCACCAAGACGAGACAATCGCGATTCTGTACCAACAGACGATTTTCACAATTTTGGAACTTCCTGCAGTCCTTTCCACTCATTTACAGCAATAGGTCTCTCCCTTCATACAACTTACTCAGTAATACACAATTAAGACTCACAAATCTCCATGATTAAGCAAGAGACAAGCTCACACATCAAAAGAAATACACACAACAAGAGAAAACACGATTTTGCAGAAACTCTTTCCTCTCTATTGATAGCTTGAGCAAATGGCTAACCAACCTCTCCAAAATAGAGAAAATTGACTTATATACATTTTCAAGTGTCCCTTTTCACACTTGAAATTAGGTCTTTTTCTCTAATTTTCTAAAGAAATGCTATCTAAGAGTTTCTAAAAATTCTACAAAAATTACATGAGATTCTCAACCACATAAGGAAGACTCTTCCTTATTTTTACAATCATTTCATAAATATTTTACAATTTTTTTGACTTTTTACTAATTTTTCCATCAAAAATGCTCCTTCAAAATTACTCCTTCCAACAACTAGTATGGTCTAGGGCCCAAGAATTCCAAAGACGGCTGTCAACGGCGGATCCTCCATCGAAGAAAATGAGAGGGGGAGTTCAATTACCATGTGCTCAAGCCAGGGGAGCCACCACCACACCAGAGGTGACCCCTCCCCAAACGTGACATGTCCGACCATTTACCATTCGCCTACCCAGACCAAGTGCAGAAGGACCCAATCTGGTATTTCCTCTGATTCCATCGGACTTGGAGTTCCCACAAGGTTACACCCTAGCCGATTTGACAGATGAAGAAATTTCCCGCTTGATCAATGAGTCTAACCTGGAGACAGAAGCAGAGCAGACCCAAGGACCACAACCCACTACTACAACTTCAGCCCCGACCCAACCGGAAGTAGTAGAAGTAGAAGAGGATGATGAAGAGACAAAAGAAGAAGAAGCCAACGAGGAGTATGATCAAGAATATGAAGAACTTTCAGAACTAGCAAGTGCTCCAGCCTACTCGGCCCAAATAAAAAGATTGTATGAAACCATGAAGCGAGTCCAAGAACAACACAAACGGTCGCTCGAGACAGGAAAGGTGCTCATGAGCCAAATGTTAGCCGAGGAAGGTGTGGATGACATGTTTATTGAATCAATGAACCTGCACGCAGATGCAGTAGGCTTAGATGAGGTTGTTCATGCAGCCATGGCTTATATTCATCGTTTGAGAAACGAGTGCCTACTCGCCCCATGCGATCCGGCAAACAAATCCACATCAATGTATCAGAACCAGGAGGTAACACACAAACAGAAGAACATTAGGTGGAACCACTCTCACCACCCACCTCACCTCTCACTACACAAGTCACCTCACCACCTGGCACTACCACGCCTATTTCTGCCATTACCACATTCGTCATGGGGATTCCTCTCTCTCCCGGCATCCAATTTGGAGGACTTACCATGCCCACTTTCACAACACTCTTCACAAATATCACATCCACCCCACCCATTGTCCCCATCTACACAGTCACACACACGTTCGACACAATGGAAACATCACGAGCCACAGCACCACTCCCTCCCCCCACGCAGCCTCAATCTCCCATACCCCCTCCATCTACCTCACCACTTGACTCCACAGCATTCACAACTCCCTTTCCCCTCCCCATTCCCCCTGCATCCTCCCCTTTCCCTACATTCTTTAATGTAAATAATATGTTTTCAACGTTACATCAGTGTGTGTATCAACTTCAGAGTGAGTATCAGGCTCTCGAAGACCGTCATCGTCAACTGACTACGAATCACCAACAACTACAGAGACGGTTTATAGCCATAGAAGATGAAAAGGCCGACCTCAATCAACGTTATACCACACTTGAGCAAGCCCATCAAACTCTCCTGGAGGCACCCCAACCATCACAAGCGCCTGGTGTCAAACAACTCGAAGCTTTACTGGAAGTCTACCAAACAGATAATCTAAGAGTCCGGCGTAATTTGACTCTACTCAAAAAACACATGGCTACCGCCCTTGAAGAAAACAAGCGTCTACCGAAGCAAAACGAAGAAAACCTGGAAGCTGCCATGGAAGGCTCTCCCCACGAGATCGACCTAGAACAATTCAAAGCAGTCCCCTCAGAAACAATGAAGACAATCTTGGAAAGCTATGTCGATCTATTAGAAGCACATGATGATTTGGAAAAGGAATGGGATGCGCTACGCCGCCAGCTCAGGGAATAGGAGGCACAACCCAAAATCATAGAAACAACCATGACTTCAGAGGAAGTAAAGGCATTAACAGAGCAGGTGGCAAAATTGTAGAAGAAGTTACTGGAATATGAAAGACAACCCTCTCCAGTTGTAGAACCAGAGCCAGATGAATTGGTACCCATTGAGGTGGATGAATCGTATGAGGAACCATATGTTCCTATGCCGATGCCAGGAGGTCAGCAAACCTCAGAAGGAATGGACATCTTGGAAGTCGAAGTACCCGAATGGCTTCAAACACTCGAAAAGACAACAAAAACCCATGAAGATCGAGTGGAAATCCAAATCCAATCAATGGCCAAATTAGAAGACACTATCATAAAGTCAGAGTATTTCCGCAGTATGTCCCATCACAGATGGATAGGCACCATCGATGATCAGTATGTGCCATATTGTGTACTCCTGGCAGATTACAACGCAGAGATTCAACGACGTTGTGGCAAGGCTCCAACCTTTGCCACACAATTTGGGCCCGATGATATCCCTGAGAGTGCTAAAAAAGGATCCATTCATCAACCCACCTGGAGGATCCGTCTTCTTGAGACCTATCCCGAGATGGTTCGTACTTGGACTAACATGCCACTCTTTATTAAATACAACCCTTGTTATGTTCCAGTCTTCCGCAGACGCACCTGGCCCGAATTTACCATTGTTGTAAAGAACGTCAAAGGTTGTGCAAAGTGGTTAAATTATGTCTATCTAGCACCTCCACAAGGACCTCCCACTGTTGCTTACATGATTTCTACAATCCGTCACTAGAGCATTCGCCTAGGGAACACCCCTGATGTGATGGCACAGATGTGCATGAAGATCTTGGAATTAATGTTGATCACATTCAAGACATTCAAGAACATCAAGGACCCCCACTTTTCAGGAGTTGGCTTCATTGCAGGCAACCAAGACCTGGTATATGACATGAGCACTACCTCCCTCAATAAAGGTAGTATATGCCTGGCACACAAGAATAAAATACCTCCCAAAATGCTTCAAATAGACCTTCGAGGAGATGTTCATCACAGGATTCTTGGAATATCACTCAAAAATATTTGTACCCAAGCCCTCACATCTCCTCCAACTATTCGCTGTGGAGAGGACCATCCACTCAGAGCAATTGTGGGTGCCCCATCCATACGTCCCAGGTCCAGTGGATTGGGATGCATTGTTAACAAACGTATCATGGGGGCTAGATTAGAAGAACACCACCTTGCTTTTGATGTGGTTCATTATTATGTCCAACGCACAGCCAGACAAGGGTCTGTTAGAGATGACAGACGCGAGAGAGGGGGGGTGTTGGCAGCAACAGTCAAGGCACTGAAGGACTCACAAGACAAGGAAGCCAAAGAAGGGAGCCAGAGTGGAGAGAAGGCACAAGCAGACTAAGCAATCAACGAAGATCTGGCAAGTAGGCCATTCAAATTTTTCCAAAACAACATCTTCATAACAGTGATTCTCATCACTACAAATCATTGTAAATACCATTTCGCCTTTTTGTAACTCCATTTTGTGCAGGTCGAGGAGTCCTCGAGCTTGAGGAGTATTAGAAGTAGCATCCTATGAATTTTCATAATTTTTAGACTTCGTTTGAGCCTCCAAATAGGCCCTAGAACCTAATTTTTAACTAGGTCGGACACTAGGTCTGGAGAGGGCCAAAAGCTAGTGAAAAACTATAAATAGAGCTAGAGAGCTCATTTTTGGGGTTAGCTTGTAATTGAATTGTGTTGGTGCATTTTGCCCAAGCCTACATGCTTGATATATTTGATATTATCCTCATTTGTAAGTCACATGAGTAGTCATGTGAACACCTCTTGTAAAAGAGTACATTTTATCTCTTGTAAATGGAAAAAGAAAAAAGGAAAAGGATGGCTTACCTCATCCATGATGTAAAAGCAAATTCGTGGCTCCAACTACCAAAATCACGAATTTTTGAGTTGAGGGAACTTCTCCTAACTTTGGGGATCACTTTTAGGTGGAGCCATTCGAATTCGAATTCAAAAGTCCCTCCAAGAATAGCTATAAAAAGAGCAAGAAGGAAGAGGCGATTAGCAAGCCTTGTACGTGACCATTTGATGTCATTTTGTAGAGATTGAAGAGCTTACTCCATAGCTCTATCATTCTACTCCCATTGTGCAAAGATTCATTGCCAATGTGGTTGTAATCATATGTGAATCTATACATTTATCATCATCTACTTCTCTGTTTTGTTCTCTGTTATACTCACTCAGAGCAGTATTTTCAGAATGTCATATCTTGAGTTTTACGGAACTATTATCAGTTTTTTAAAGTGCGTTGGATAGCGCCTATTGTCTACTTTCCGCATATAAATTTTCAAGGTCATTGAATTAATACTTTTGGAGATATCTGCATTTTACTGCTTACTGGTCTATCTCTGCAGAGCCCCGAGAATTGTGGGGAGGTTCCAGAAATTGTTGAAACTTGTTCTCAGTGCTCAGTCCATCATTTGAAGTGTTTTAACTTGGATTGGGAAGCTTGCTAAGTCTATTTGCTATGCCCAAAAGGAATTTTCTAATTCCCACCAGGTTGAGAGCACTGTTCATTTTTTCCAGCAGGTGTATGTCCAAAAATAGCAAGTTTTAGGAGCTAGTCATTTCGCAACTAGTCTGTCTTGACTTAAACTTTTGGGATACATGTTCCAAAGTACTTGGCTGATATTTTGGTGGATTTAGGAAGCTCAAAGGGTCTACTAATCAACTCTGAAGTCTCAGTTGGCTGGTGTGAATCTGGTTGTAGCGGCACCTACTCATCTTTGGATTGCATCCACCATCTCTCTTCACAAATTGAACTTGTATGAGCATTTTGAAAGTAATCTAAAAGAACTCCATTGTCTTCCTCTTTGTTCTTGTTGTGTGTGCGCGTGTGTGTATGTGTGTGCATGTTTGTGTGCTTCTCACTCACGCACTTGTGCCTTCACTTGCTCGAGGTCATCATACCATCCTCACGTCTTCCCGGATTGACATTAAAGGAGGTGCTACTCATCACTGAGCTACAATGAGCTTATCCTAGTTTGGAAGTCTAACTTAAAATTGATTCTAGGAACTATGCTCTTACAAACCCACCTTGGATCCTCACATGGTCAACTGAGGGTGATCATCTCAAGGAAACCATGTGCTATGAAGGCCCTAGGGATGCCTAAAAGTAATGCTCCAAGAATTTGGAGGGGAAATTTTATAGTTTTCTAAATGAATTTGGGCCTTTGGATCTGCGAAAATGAACTCTTAACCCTAGGGTCAACTAATTTTGATTACAAACATTGGCTTCATCAAATGGATGGCTAGTATTGATTCTTCTTATCAAATCTAAGGCAAAAGAGGGATAAATGGGTGTCTTCATTCTCCACCATTAGATCTCGAAAAGATCACGATTGTCATATCAATCTTGACATCCGTTTGGATAAGATTAGCCATTATCTTTGGGAGGACTTTGCATTATTGATCTTTGATCATCAAAATAAGCTTATCAAATGAAAAAAATCATGGATCCTCCTTGGTTTAAGATTTGGTGCATCACCACCCTTGAATGTGTGAGCTGATCTTGATTGTACAACATGCTTCAATCATCTTTTGACATGTGGGAGCCCTTCAAGCCTTCAATTTGCTTAATCTAAAAAACTATGGTGACCTTGAAAACTAGATTTTATGCTTTTGAGCCTCCAAATATGCTTTTATGAAGATGAAACTTTGGAGGGCTATGTTTTGAAAGCTCTCCTTTAGGGATTTGTAGAAAAAACGCTTGTCTGAATCTCCCTTATATTGGTTTGACTACATTTAGAAGTTTGAAAGGTGGCATTAAGCTGTGTAAAAAGCTTTGGTAGCCTTGGAACTTTACACAAATGTGTAGCGACATATGATCTTTATACATGCCAGACCATATGGCTAATAGAAATTTCTATCAAAGATTTTGTAGGGTCTAAATGAAAAATTTATATTTTTATAAAAATGCATATGCCATATCAATGTGCTAGAAAATCCATTTACATGTGAAATTTAGGCTATAGAGTGTCTTTGATAGGTTTTACAAGTATATGAATTTTCATGTGATTTGCTGATAGTGAAAGTTTTTTCCTAATTTCTAAAATTTGATGAGCTTTGACCACTGCCTTGGATTTTTTGATTTCTTCCAAACATTGCATCTAAACTCCCTTTGAGATCCTTGACACATCTTGGACTTCTCAAGAAATTCTGGCTACTTTCATGGAATGTGTTTCCTATAAGATTTCATAAGTGAGAGAGAAGAGAAAATCTCGATGATATTTGCCCCTACTAAACCTGCAATTCCTCCAGAAGTGCCACTCCAGACTCTCTAAAAACAAAGTTCCAAGCATCAAATTCTTTTATAGGCAACATAAGAAACATGGGGGAAGAAATTGATCATATGCATGAATGAGTAGGCAATGTGACATGAAGAAAGGAAAGAATTGAAACATGCAACATAAATATGCATGAACAAATAGGCAGCATATATGTAAATGATCAAGAAACATTGACAACATGTAAAGAAAGAAAAAAAACAAGCATCAATCTGAAGTGGAAGTGAATGTATTGAGTCATTTTTAGGCATTAATTGCTCTCATCTTGAAGAAAAATTTGTACCTTTTTCATAAAGCAATCTACCTTAAATACAATTATAAAGAAAGATTTAGGATTTTCAAGAGAGATCTTTCATCTTTAGCTTATTTTAGATCAACTTCTTCCCTACATAAATATAAATATGCTCTTTCTTTCTCTAATTACATGCAAGGAAATATAACTAAACTTCATTAATGCATAAATCTACCTATATGTCCCGTTCTTTATTCTTCTATGCCTCCTTAGCTTCCTTTGACTTGCTTTTGTGTTCTTTTTTTCATCATCGAGTGACTTTATGGTTACGTGCACATTTTTGGGATGGAAGAAAGTGTAAACTTCCTGGTAACATATGGTAATTTATCTTTTTTGATGTTAGGGAAAGATTAGACCCCGATACAAGGTACAACCATTTTTTATGATGGAGAACTGCCTTTTAAACTCCAATACAAGTGCTATGAGGTGGACTAAGTGTTGGAACATCAATCTTACACTATGCTTGAGGTGGATTTGATCTACATCAAAGGCTATCGTGTCGAAAGAATATCTGTTGGAGAGTTATTTTTCTTATGCTCACTTATTCTATTTTTGTTAAAAAAGCTTTTTCATGGATCTTTTACCATTATAAAAGCCTTGAGATTAACACATGTAAAAGTAGAAAGATAGAGCCCAAAGCCCATGAACTGTTTGTGGTTGAGTTGTATTCAATCAAGCAATCAATCACCTAAAAGTAGATCAAACTAGATCTTCACTTTTCCTAGATTGTAGGAAAGTGAATTGATTCCCTCCTACAACCATTCCCACCTTCATTTCAATTGAAAATCCACTTGTAGACGTCCCCGAGCACTTCTAGAGTTTATATAAAGATTTGAAATCACTTGTACAATACATGGATGCAATATACATACACTTATGACCATCATTGTCTTGCTCTTTCAAATCTCTACATCTTCTTCACCAACAGTAATATTGTAGAGGCTTCTACTCTCTCTCTTCAGAGCTCCACATTTGATGAGCATGGCTCCGTGGAAAGGTATAAGTGTCTAGTTTAGGCATCTAAATCTTCATAGCATTTGATTTAGTAGATGTTGGAGTTAGACGTCTACGGAAGCACGCGAACATCACAAGGAAGAAGAAGAAGCTTAGAGCACAACACACAATACTGAATGTATTACTAGAGAATGTACAAAGATTAAGTAGCCCATTAGGGCAATAGGCGTATATACAAGCCGAGGGAAAAAAACCTCCTAAAGAGGGAAAAAGGTGCCCCGGCGGTCCTAGTGTGTTCACACACATCACTACCTAAATATATCAACAAATCCCCCCTGGGAGTGATGCGGTGAACAAGGAGTTGGCTGGCACTCATGTATAAGGAAGTGTCAAGCTATGTGGAAATCACTCCACAAAAGGAAGTAAGCCCAAAGCTTTGCGAAAAGCTTCAAACTTCTCCCTAGGTAGAGCCTTCGTGAAAAGGTCTGCTATGTTCTCCTGCGTGGGCACATATGCCAAGCTGATCTCCCCAGCAGAGAACCTCTCCCTAAAATAGTGATAATGCACCTTAATGTTCTTAGTGGGATCATAGAACACAGGGTTCCTCGCAACTGCCAATGCGCTCTGACTGTTAGTGAAGATGGTGGTGGCAGAAGACTCGCCAACACCCAAATCAGCCATAAGGCGTCTGAGCCACACAAACTCAACAGTCGCTGTGAAAGCTGCCCTATACTCAGCCTCACAACTGGAAGTGACCACAGTAGGCTGCTTCTTGCTCAACCAAGATATACATGAGCTACCAAGCATGAAGCAAAAACCACTGGTGGACACACAAGTGTCATAGCAACCAGCCCAATCTGAGTCAGAAAAAGCATGCAAATCTGGTGGTAGTGATCCCCCCTTGGGATAAAACAACCCAAGTAGCCGAGAACCACTCAAGCAACGAAAGATGCACTTAACCGCTTTCCAATGCGTGACTCCTGGGCAATGCATAAACCTGCTCATCTGTGAGACAACAAACTGAATATCTGGCTGAGTAATGCATAAATAAATCAAGCATCCAATAGCCTGCTGATAGAGAACAGCATCAAATGCATCTCCAGCATCATGAAGACTCAATCATAAACATGTCTCCATAAGAGTGGCAATAGGCTTACAGTCTTCAAGGCCAAAAGGCTACAATAATGTGTCAATATATTTCGTTTGACACAAAGCCATTCCACCATCAACTTGCATAAATTGAATGCTTAAATAGTGATGCAAATGCCCCAAATCAGACATTTCAAATGAGGCATGCAAATCAGCCTTGAAATCAGTAATATGCTTCTCAATAGGACCAGTGAGCAGCATGTCATCAACATAGACAACAATGATCAGAAGCACATCATTAACACGGTTAACATATAAGGTGCTTTCAGTTGGACTGTTCTCAAAACCATGTGCAACCAGATAGGCATGTATCTTCTCATACCAAGCACGTGGTGCTTGCTTTAAACCATATAATGCCTTCTTTAACCTGCACACCTGGTTTTCATGCCCTTTCTGCACAAAGCCACGGGGCTGAAAAACATACACTTCTTCATGCAAGTCACCATTCAGAAATGTTGTTTTAATGTCCAACTGATGTACATTCCAACCATGATGGGCTGCAAGTGCACAAATGCTCCGAACAGTAGTCATACGGCATGTAGGTGCAAAGGTCTCATCAAAATCAATGCCTCTTTCCTGCGCATAACCCTTTGCAACAAGCCTAGCCTTATACCTGTCAACTGTACCATCAGGTTTACGCTTCAGCTTGTATACCCACTTAGTGCCAATGGCCTTCTTGCCAGGAGACAAGTCACATAAAGACAATGTACCATTCTTCATTATAGCATCATATTCAGATTGCATAGCAACCATCCAATTTTCTGAATTTTGTGCTTCATCAAAAGAAACAGGCTCATTCTCATCACAGAGACTAGACGCAGCCATAGCATAGCAATCTGATGCAAAGGAGGCACTATGAGAGCCTGAACGAGTACGATATGACAAAGGTGCATCTAATTTGTTGTCACGCAAAGTCTGCACCATCCATTTTGGCATAGTTTTTGCCTGCTCAATATCAGCTCTCTCATCAATAAGTGCATCATGTAAATCTGCATCAGAAATGGAATGATCTACATCATCATATGAAACCTACAAAGGCTAAGAAGTTGCCTCACTAGGACTAGCACTAGACTTTCCACCTATAAAAACAGGCATCAAAGTATCATACATGTCTTTGGAGCTAACAGATGCCTCCTTGGTACATGAAAGCAATGGGTGAATAGCATCTTCCACAAAAACAACATCACAGCTAACCAGAATGCGTTTAGTCTGTGGATGATACAGACGATAGCCTTTACTTTCAGAACTGTACACAACAAAAATACATTTTACTGCCTTATCATCCAATTTTCTGCGAAGTTTTTCAGGCACTAGTGCATATGCCAAACAACCAAAAACACGTAGATGAGCAACAGATGGCTTGCGGTCATGCCAAGCCTCATATGGAGTGATAGACTGCAGCGCTTTAGTGGGACACATGTTCAGTACATATGCTGCACACATGACAGCCTCAAGCCAGAAACTATGAGGTAAAGCCTGACTCTTGACCATACACCTCGCCATCTCCATGAGAGACCTGTTCTTTCGTTCAGCAACTCCATTCTGTTGAGGTGTATACGGCACTGTACACTGGTGTTTTATCCCACGTTTAGCTAGAAATGCATTAAAATCAGAAGACATATATTCCCCCCCTCGATCAGAACGGAGGGTGCCCATTTTACATGCTGACAGATTTTCAGCCAAAACCAAAAACTGTTTGAAGCACATGAACACTTCATACTTTGCCTTCAATGGATATAACCATGCATGCCTGGAAAAATCATCAATGAAAGTCACGGAGTAAAGATAGTTTCCAAAAGAAGGTGTCTGCATAGGACCACAGACATCACTATGTACAAGCTGCAATTTCTGCGTAGGCCAAAGCGAACCATCTTTTGGAAAGGAGGAATGCTGCATTTTGCCCAAAATACAGCCTTCACATACATGTTTTCCAGGTGCCTCAAGCTTGGGCAAAGAAGACACCATATCAGATTTTTGCAGGCGTAGCAAACTAGCAAAATTCAGATGACCAAAGCGTGCATGTCAAAGCTTTGCATCTGACATAGCCTGAGAATCATGAACTGCACATGCCGAATCATTCACAGATTTTTCATAGTCTATGAGCTTATACAGCCCACGACATAAAATGCCAGAAGCAATAATAACATCGCCATTTGACAGATCATGAACAATACATCTATCATCAACAAATTTCACAACCAAGCCAATCTTGGCTAATGCAGAAACTGATAACAGATTCTTCTTGATCCCTGGCACAAATAAAGCATCTGATAAGGTGAAAGAACTATGATCAGTAGTAGTTAGAATGATCTTACCAACTCCCATAACAGGATAAGAGGAGTTGTTGGCGCATGTGACAGTATTCCCTGTAGGGGTAGGCTCGAGTAAAGAGAAGAAACTACACTGCGAGGTAATATGTTTGGTCGCCCCACTGTCAAAGTACCAAACATCTGAGTCCACTGCAGACATGCATTGCTCATGAGAAGATGGGTCAAAACTGCAAACAGTAGAAAATGCCCATTCTTCTTCCTGCACAAGATTAGTAGACTCTGTTTTTGGTGTAGAGGCTTCTGCAACAACCATTCTAGCCTCCTTTTTCTTTGCCTCTTTTGTAGCCAGTTTTGGACAGTTCTTTATGATATGATCATTCCCTTTACAGTACTTACAAAACAATTTCTGCTTTTCTGATTTCTTCTCATCTTTATCTTCCTTCTTTGAATATGCAAAATTAGAAGATTTCTGCTTACTAGTTGAAGAGCTCCATTTTCCTTTGCCCTTCTGACTAGCCAGGAAAGCTTGATCTGCAACTCGCATAATGGACGTGTTCTGCCTGGACTGATCTTCCTGCAACAGAATAGAGACTAACTCCTCAAATGATAGGGCATTCAGATTGCCCTTCATCATCAACCGAAGAGTAGAAGCAAAACTCTGATATGAATCAGGAAGACCATTCAGAACGGTCTGCACAAGTGAGCTATCTGGTATAACCTCATCAGCAGAAATCAACTGTTCCTTCAAATCTTTGATCTTCGTTAGGAAACTGTCCATAGAATCACCTTCATTCATGTGCTCACTCTCCAACTGTTTTCGGAGGTAAGCAACATGAGCCTCATTCCTAGCTTGGTACAATGTGGTAAGTGTATCCCAAGCATCCCTAGCTATTCTGCAAGAGCAAATGTGAGGAATAATGGCACGTTTGACAGACAAAGGTATCAATGCATGTGCCTGGGCATCTCTGCCATCCCAACGAATCTGATCTACAGTAGGTGCAGCAGAAACAGCAGCACAAACAAGAATCTGCACAATATCATCTTCGACACCATCTTCATCAGGTCCAGCACCTGTATTCGTAGTACCTGTTGTTACAAGTGTAACAGGACGTCTTTCAACACCCTGCACAATGTTCCACAATCCTTTTGCAACCAATACATGTCGCATTATATAAGCCCATAATGGGTAGTTGGTACCATCCAACTTATCCTCATAAGCCAACATACGGAATACATCACTGCTTTCAGCCATGGTCGGTGACTAAAATACCTTGATGCAGAAAATTGACTGTATCTCAAAAAGTTGAACAGAACTGCCCAAAAGAGTTCTGCTAGACCTGTAGCAGACTTTGAGATGCTTAAATTGGCAAACAGAAACTGGTATATATCTTTGGCACAAAAAGATGAAATAGCCTACACAAGCGCTGCGATAATGCATTCGAAGGCCGAAACGATCTCAGATCGCGATTTCGGCACCACAAAGCGGAGCGGTTTTGATCTCTGAAACACCTTGAGTATGCTCACCAAATTTCGTGCAAATCTGAGACTACAAACGGAGGAGTGTCAACGGCGCCCTAGATGAAGCGACGACCTGCTCTGATACCATTGTT